>JBBPUD010000133.1:0-52167 GCA_038094475.1 Phylloporus aff. rhodophaeus | reverse complement strand
CGCCCAACATTGGCATCCACGATGTATGCCAACGTACTCGCATATATCCATCTAAACATCCCTGACGTCAGATGAGGGCAGACAATCATTCACGTACAGCGTACATCAAAAAGAATCCGGACAAAAAGAGCATGACACGAATCGCTGAGATGTGCACATGTCGTTGGCAGACCCACGCATAGCCAACAATGGACGGATCTGTATAGACAATTATAGTCTCTATTGGTCGCACCCCATCGACCGCTTGGTACAAACGAGATGCCCGAAGGCACTTTTGGGTACCGCTCTTGCTCGTTCCCTTGATGTATATCAGCAGTTTGTCTCTATAGGTAACTACATCAACAACGCACTTCATAACCGTCTGTACATTGTCAGGCGACGTACAGACAGTCACAGTCCGATCCTTTAAAATGACTTGTTTTGTCGACACACGCAATGAAGTCACTCAGTGATGTTATTACTGAGGCCACGGTATACATGATCGTGTGTACAGCAATCTTCAGACGTATCAGACGCTGGAACAATATTGAAAGTGATGCCCATAGCCATTGCGAATTTTACAAATATCGGATGTAGAAACGCCTGTGCCAAAGGATCCGCGGCCGCAGAGAAAACGAAATTCCTTGAAAAGAGGGTGTTTGGACAATTCTGCGATCATCGTAAGCTCTGTCACAGGTCGTTGTTACATTCCGAGAATGCGCGGATTCGTGGATTAACACACATTTGTACGCGTGCATGATACTCGACCATCACCCGGGAAGTGGTCATCTGTTCGAGATAGTTCAGATATGGCGTCATGTACTCTGGATGGGAAAGAAACCCGAGATGGTCTTGCTGCTCCAGGAGAGTTGATTGGATTGGCGTAGTAACTTCAAACGTCATTCATGTGTATGGTCACTTGGGTGGGAATGAGGCCGTCCTTAAGACCTCCGTTATAAACCAGATTCGAATAGCCGCCGGGTTCCAAGTAAGAAGAGCCGGAACGGAGCAAGTCTACGAGGCACCAACCAATCAGGCAAAGTTCTCCCAACATGTCCACAACATCCGCGCTTCGATGTAATCTAGTGCACAGCTGGCCACATGCTGTAGTGGGAACTTCACCACATTTGTTGGCACATGCGGGCCTGCTTCTGATTCTACTCCATTTTAGCTGTGGCCAGAATTCAGCCATATAATTTGTTGGAATAGCCTTTACAGGAGTGAGGATATTTTACAGCTTTGCAGACGTCGGGTTCCAGTGTATCCAGTGTTCCGGAATGTTCCACTGAGCGAGGCGACTCTCGGGGTCTGGTTGTGAGTCCCAAGGTGGTTGACTTGAACTTTTACAGGAGTGCTCGTGCACTCACAAGTTCACTACGGCAATCAAGGATAACCTATGAGGCCTGGCCTGAATGCCTCTAGTAATTCCCCGGAGCCGAATCTGCACGGCTAGTAAGAGATCTCGAGTTCGTCGGGGAGTGATGATCGATCATCATTACCTGTGTCAAGTCACCGTGAGAAAACAGCAAGGACGGGGAAGACTCATCGAGCAGGTAGTAATACCACATAACTTAGGTGGGATATTGAAAGTAGCGATACGGATGGAGCAGTGTGTTGCTAAAGCACATACATACATAGAACTTGACAGCGCGTATCTGCATTGATCACACCGTGTCTATCGGAATCACTGCCACCCTTCGCCGCGCTTCTCGGTGAAAGGCACCGGCAAGGGATCTGGAGCCGAGGTACCCGGAAAGGAAGTCTGGGTATAAAGGCTCTTGAAAACTCGGATCGCGATTCCGACTCCCCTCAATGCTTTGTTCTCCCCTCCCGCCTCTGTATCCACGTGACCCCCGCATGCCCTATTGCGACCACGTGCCTTCAAGATATTCATAGCCCCTGCCATGTCCTGCGCGCTTACTTGCTTGTCCTGTTCGTCCTCTTCACTTTCTCTTCTGCATAGCCATCAGCAGAGGTGTCGTTGGGTCATATGTGACAATGCGAATGCTGCTGTATTCATCACACTCCCATCAGGATGACATCTTAGCGCACAACACTGCCGGTAGTGGAGCCACCGTAAGAAAAATAGTAGATCTCCAGCACTAGCGCTTACGCAGCATGTTCCAGTGGGCAAGACCGATAGAATTTACCAGGTTTCAATCTTCCAAACGAATTCTATGCTGAACTCATTTCTGGTGCACTGAATCCCCGGCATTATCACGGCATATTTAACTCGATGCTGCTCCGCATTCGCTTGTCACCCCCGCATGCAAATGCACATCTCAACGATCTTCGACACTGTCGCCCACTGTATACTTGGGCTTACCCTTTATGAAAAGGTTCGTTCATCGCACGACTTTGAGGAGGTCAAGTCGGCGCTGAACGACCGAACGAATTGGTCGACGGAGCTGGTGAGCATCCTTTTCTTAGCTTTGTACTTTGGACGTCTCACCGTCGTATAGTTCCGTAGCTGTCTCACGTAGGTCATGATTACTCCTCTGTAAATATACAGGTTAACAGCATTCCATAGGATACACTTTAACAGTGGAAGTCACTTCTTCACGGTGTGCGCAATGCTCTTCCTGGTCATGAGTGAGGGCATTCACGTTCACTATGGTCGACTCTCTCCCGCCGAGCTCAAGGTAATCATTTACAGTCTTTCCTGGCACGTCCACTTCTAACAAGATCCAGGAATGCGCCGAGAGCATGGGCTATCTGACCTTTGCTCTCCTCTTTGCTGTCCTTGACCTTGGTTTCTTCGTGGTTCGCATCGCGGGACTCGTGGCATTGTCTAGGTCCCCCGGGATCGCGACGGGTCTTGTCTTTCCTGGCATGTTACCCTCTGTCGTCCTCCCGTTGTCCACCTACGTGGTGAAGCTCGTCAAACCAAGCAAACGCGGCTCTGATAAAGATGCCGAGGTTGAATCCAGCATTGTGGATGTCGAAGCCCTGAAATAGAGCATTGTAATACTTTAGTCGACTCCATTGTAGATATGGTAGCTGGACTTGCTGTATCCGAGCATGTCGACGTTGTAGGGTGTTCCCGACCACTTTGTGTTGTCGTCAACGTTCCAACCCTGAGAACACAGCGATTCTTGGACCAGCATCACAAGCTTCCATTCAAACTCACTGGTATCAAACGCCCAGACATGACATGTCAGGGTGCCTTGAAGTGAGTGATTGCAAAGTCTTTGAGCGCACAAGTTGAACGAGACGCTTACGTAACGCAACCCCTTTTCCCGCACAGCCGTTTGAACGCAAAGTCCGAGTCTGTGAGTAATTGCCCGGCCCAACATACAACGTCGACAGCGAGCAACCCTTACCTCTGGTATGGGCTTGTAGTCTCTATTTTCGGGAATTTATCATATTCGCAGCGTACCTTTTCTCTAGCGCCGCCTCTCGAACGACTCTCTCTTCCAAGTAGTAGGAGGTCTCGCTTCATCGGTGTGCAACTCGAGACCAACGTTCGGTATTATATCAAATCTAAAGATACCCTCCGCTGCATGGATGTGGGACGGTCTGGAGCACAGTATTTTGTTTGATCACGCGCTGAGCCTGGTTCCTTCTTGGCTGTATCAGAATACCTGATAGCCCCAAAAGGAATCCCATAAAGTGATATAATGGTGTGAGCCCATCCCCAACCTATCTAGAATTATCTTTACAGAATTATCGTACTCTGCCAAGAGAGAACTTCTTTGTTGTGTTTTCTTTATTGATTCGTTCTATCCTGGGAACACTCTGCTGTCCATTTTACTTAATTTCACTTGACTGAAGAGACCTGACTCCACCGTACTGCGCATCTTCATTTCAGTCTACGACCAAGTGATATCAAATACGCACAAATCATTCATTCGGAATCGCGAGAATACACGTACTTGTGAGGCGAGTTCCATTTGACATGAACCACAATCACCCCCGGAATGATCGTGTTATTGGATGATAGGACCTGGTTCTTATCGCACTTTTAGCATCATGTCACTCATTAAAAATGTAGTGGGTAATTATGTCTATTGTTTGACGTTCGCCGTACGTAGCCATCCCGCCATCTCATTACAACTTGACAACGGTTACGCAACACAGATGATACCTCAAAGGTAGTCTGGTGACCAGACCACTATGAGGTGAGGCAAACCGTCGCGTCGATCGACGATTTGCCTCGCCTCAGCAGCCTCAGCGGTCACAAGACTACCCCAAAGGCATGAAAGTCACGTTACTGCGTGTCGCTCTCAAATCCCGATCATCATGGACCGTCAGGATGGCCGACCGTATTATTTCCAGGTGATGACACCAAGTCAGCGCCCCCAAAACCTGGCACTATGCAATGGACATTAAATCCGACCAATGCCCGTAATTCGAGATTTTAGATTCTCTAACTTGGGCAACTGGCGGTGATTAACTATATAACAACTGTAACGACCGGTCAAGAAGTTCTCCGATACCTTGAATGGACTGCTACTAGACAAACTATTCTTCAATGTGCGTCTTTGTGGCTGATCGGATTGTCTTCAGCTCTCTCGTTAGCACTTGATAAAGGTCAGCTTGCAAAAGGATCAATCTGGTATGGTGGCTATAGGACACAGCGCGTAATGATCAGAAACAACAGCCTCAGCCGGGGATAACACGAGCATCGTTCAAACTCACGTAAAGCAAACCAAGTGACATGCATACGTATTTACAACGGCTCCAAGAAAAATGAATCGATTGCTTTATTTCTGGGTCTCGTCATCCACAAGACCGGATTCCACTTCAGCTTCTTTGTGAGACCCGTGCCTTCGTCTGACAAGCTTCACCCCGTAGTTGAGCAACGGGAAGATGACAGAGGGAAATGTACTGGCGAGGACAAGACTCCCTGCGAGTCCAGAGGTCCTCGACAACGCAACGAGTCCGGTGATACGAACGGTGACGAAACCAAGGTCAAGGACCGCAAAGAGGATAGCAAACGTCAGGTAGCCCATGTTCTCGGCACATTCCTGTGTCTTGTCAGCGATGAGCTTGCATTGGGGTGCAGTAACTATACCTTGAGCTCTGCCGGTGAAAGTCGACCGTAGTGGATGTGGATCCCTTCGGCCATGACCAGGAAGGACAGCGCGCACAACATGAAGAAGTAGCTGCCGTTGTCAAGATGAATGCTATGGAGCCAGTCAGCATGGCTGTTCGTAGGGAAGTGATCACGGCCAACGTGAAACAGCTACGGAACTGTACGGCGGTGAGATACGCCAATGCCAGACTGGGCTACGGGCACTCACTAGCTCGATGGACCAGTTCGTTCTATCGCTCAGAGCCAACTTGACGTCTTCAAAGTCGTGGGATGAACGCATCATCCCATAGAGAGTAAGCCCAAGCATCCGTTGGGTGATAGCATGGAGTATTTTTGAAACCATGTCAAAGAGACAGGAGTACGGGGGAACTGGGGTGGCATGATCATACTTATGTACTAGGAGGTGCCAAAGTTCGAGTAGGCGAACGGAAGTAATTCGACTAGTTTAGCAATTTGCGATGACGAATCTGAGATGACATACCGATTTTACACGGTGCGTGTTGACATTGACCGGTCCGATCCCAGGCTTCGAATGAAATGCTATGCATGCTATACCCTCGACATGCTGTATAGACTCGACGACATTAGCCGATTGAATCGGCGACGTCCTGTACAGTATAGAGCGGACCCTGGTGACCAGTGGTGAGTATTCATACGGATAGGTAGGACCGGTCGCCGACCCACCGTAATTCCATAGTGGCAGGGTCTTGTACTGAGTATATTGTGTGTCGCCACATTCAAAATCGCACGACCGTAGGCATGGGAGGAGATCGATCTGCAATAAGCTTAGATCGGTCGTCCTCACGGATGATCTTCCCAAGGAACGTGGGGGACGCTGTGCTGTCACTGCAAACACCCATTCCAACGAATCTCCCTGCAACTTCATATGCTCCTCACCCGACACTGCACTACGCCAACTCTCGGCACTTCCAAAGGCAACACAGTCACAACATGTGGAGAATGCTCGCATAAAAATTCCTTGCAAAGTTACAATGCCCTGTAACTGGATGTGGACATGAGCGGAGTCTCGAATTTCGGCTGAGATCTAATTTATCGTGGAACCGGCACCTTCAACTGCGATATCGAATGATATTCCATCCACAGTTATCCCTTTTACTTAAGATCCTGGGGCGATCACTATTGTCGGCGTGAGCGCACTACTAATTATTCCAGCTTGCGCGAGCCCTCCAAAGTGATGCGTTACTTGGAATCATGTGCGCTTCCCGAGGCAAGCACGATTATTACATGGGCTGATCGAGGATTCGGCAGGGAACGTTGTTCTTTGATAGGATCTCCATAACCTGCTTCAGAAAATCGGAGAAGATGGACAACGATACTTGGAATGTATGAGGCTGTTCTTCTCGAGTGGTGTTCCTTGTGGCTAGGTTTTAACCAAGGATCCCTCGTCATCATAAAGAGCCTATTTTAGGATTGACCTATCGCTCGAGCGTGAGATTATAAATCAACTCAGTGGTTCACAGTGGAAGCGTGTCCATGGTCGGAATGGAAGATAATGATTATCTCTTGTTGAATGGAGACGGACCTGTGGTTGAAAGCAGCGCGTGATATATTCCATGACACTTGCTGTGGAGGCAAGCGCTCGGGCATGAGGTAAGTTCCCTGAAGAACCGCACAGGCACCCATCGGAAACGACACCAAAGATTATTAGGAGCCACACGCAGCCGACCACTGCACACCCCCAAGGCACTGCCCCGTCACACAGTGACCTCAGCCGCTGCCCGTGGTGATCGGGCACACCAACATCATTCAAGTTCAGCACATCAAGTCACATGTATCTCCAATGGAGCTGACAAAAATTACTTTAATTCTGGGTTTCGTCATACACGACGCCAGATTCCACTTCAGCTTCTTTGCGAGACCCGTGCCTTCGTTTGACAAGCTTCACCCCGTAGTTGAGCAACGGAAAGATGACAGAGGGGAACATGCTGGCGAGGACAAGACTCGCCGCGAGTCCAGAGGTCCTCGACAATGCAACGAGTGCAGCCACACGGACGATGATAAAACCAAGGTCAAGGACCGCAAAGAGGATGGCAAAGGTTAGGTACCCCATACCCTTGGCACATTCCTGTGTCTTGTCAGCGACGAACCTGGAATGGGATATAGTAACTCTACCTTGAGCTCGGCCGGTGAAAGTCGACCATAGTGGATGTGGATCCCTTCGGCCATGGCAAGGAAAGACATGGTACATAGCATGAAAAAGTAACTGCCGTTATTGAGATGAATGCTATAGAACCTGTCAGCATGGATATCAGTAGAGGAATAATTAGGGCCCACGTGAAGCAGCTTCGGAACTGTACAGCGGTGAGACACATTAACACAGATAAGCGATAGGTACTCACAAGCTCGATCGACCAATCCGTTCGGTCGTTCAACGCCAACTTGACATCTTCAAAGTTATGGGATGAACACATCATTTCGTACAGTGTAAGCCGTAGTATGTGCTGAGTGAGAAGCTTGAGCATCTCTGAGTATCTGTGAGGGGAAAGTGGAAAGTGAGACGGACATCGAGGATGAGTCCCATACTCACGTTTAAATACACGCATTCCGACCGGAGAGCACGCGATAGGCGGTAGCAATGCTGATCACCCGCCGGAGAAATCCGTCCGGCTGAGTTTCTTGTTGGCTCATCGAATTTCTCCAGTGGCGTAATACCACCGCGTTGCTGAAACATGGCCGACCAAGTTCCTACCGCTCTTGCAATCGGGTTTCCCCGAGTCCGTCGGCTACAGCCGTGCATTGATGCACTATGATTAACTGTTGAGAATAAGCACCTGCATGTCCAAGAAAAGGGCATAGGAGCATAGGGGTGCTAATAGCATTTCCATGCTTAAACTTTATGCGAGGTTCAGTCGAAGTCCAGTACTAGTTGAGGTTGACACGTCCCATGCCAGGGGGCTGGAGAACTTGTCAATTTCAGCATGCTGTAGCGGAATTGTCATTAAAACCCGTGTGTGCGGGCCGACCCGAGATTCGAATTAGATCATAGTTTGAAAGTACTGAAGCTGACCACGTTGCTTCGTGTAGGGTACTTCACGAACGTTCGGCGAATTCCGATCATTGCTTCACTTCTGATGGCCTGCCGAATTGCCTCGGTGTCAAGAATTTAAGCCGTAATCTTACGCTCAAACCTTCAGTTGCACCTGTTTCCATAATCCTGAAGGGGCTGCGGTTGTTGTTTGGGACTTGGTATCTGATTGGATATTTCCATACCGCTAGTGAGACATAGGAACGCGTGCTGTGTGATGTTCGTCGTTTCCCTTTGCGGTCTTTGATCTTGCTCTCGTCATTGTTCGCATGACATTGTCTGGGACACTGGACTCACGACGACTCGTTTTGCCCATGTCGCTATGCATTCATTCGTCATGATTCCGTTGTCCATCTGCAGTGACGGTGAAGCTTGTCAAACCGAGGAGACGCACAAATATTGAACGTGGCATCATGCTTGACCAAGAGCCGAGGCACCCGGGCATTTTCATAGATATCATAGGAGACCAATGTTATTCTTGTCCAGCTAAGCAGGGATCCCGATTTGTATAGGCTGCTCTGACAGCGCTTCAACCACAGCGGTCAGACTGGTGTTGATTTTTATCGTTCGTTGCCACGCATCGATGCCGATCTTAACGATAACAATAGCTTGAGACCTCAGATTTGATGCGGTGATTCGACGCGCCACTTCTCCGTCAGGTTGCGGACAAAGAAACGGGCGTTCTTCGTCGCCAGGAAGGGCCGTAGTGACAGTCACATGACTCGGGATTCCCCGGCCCACTTCGCTAACAATTATGGTCATGTGACCCAGATCTCAGAAATCATTTCGCCCAACGAGAGCTTAGTCCTTAAGAAATGATGTGTTCGTCCACGACTCTGAAGACGTCTAATTGGCTCTGAATGACCGAATGAATTGGTCGATCGAGCTGGTGAGTGTTTTTCTGGTTGTTATATAGTTTCGTAGCTGCTTAATTTACTCAAGGCTAACCTAGTATTTATCTCAGATTCTCAGCAACAATAGTTACCTCCTCGTGTTGTGCACTCTGCACTTCCTAGTCATGTCTGAAAGTACCCCATTTGCAGTTTTTCATGACGAATCTTTCCTAACAAGATTCAAGATTGCGCGGAGAGCATGGGATGTCTGACCTTTGCCATTCTGTTTGCGATCCTTGACCTTGATTTCGTTATCGGGCTCGTTACATTATCTAGGAACCCTTGTCGCTTGCCAGTACGTCACTGTCTATCATCCTCCCGTTGTTCACCTATGTAGTGAAACTTGTCAAACGAAATAGAATCCGGCATCGTGGATGACGAGACCCAGAAATAATGTTGGAGTATCCTTGTCGAATCTTGATCTGCTGTATATCTCTCGTTAGCTATAGTTGAAGCTGTTCGTGATCGCTGCGGGCTGCGGCCTTGGCAACTCTGGGAACACAGCCACTCTTATACCGCGCCTTCATTTAAACTTCGCTCGCGCAGCAACGACCTTTAAACGCTCAGAGCCAGTCATGTCAAGATACCAAGAGGCAAGTTCAACCCGACTGTGTATTTTTCTCATGTCCTGAACCAACGATACCCAGGCGGACGAGGCGCAACACGGCCATTACAACGACGGGTACAACCCTTATGGAACACAACCCAGCGCCGTTGCAACGAATCCGTATGATCAACGTCAGTCGCACTATGACCAGTATAATACCCAGTATTCGGTGCCATACGAGCAGAATCAATACGATGCCAACCAGCCATATCACCTCTCAGATCCCTTCCAGAATCCAGAAATCCCCCCTACCTACCCACCCCCACCCCCACCGTTACACGATCCATTCGAACAGCAACAACCCCAAGAAGCCTATCCTCGGCAACAGACATACTCGGCGATTCAGCCAGATTTATCCCCACCGCAGCGCGTGAGCGACTACTCCGGCACAACATACAATCCATATGACAGCCAGCCAACACTCGTACCTAGCACACGCCCGCAGTCGCAATTCGTGGGAGGCTCACACAACGTCCGCGACGATGACCCAGACACAAACGATATGCCTCTTCTTCAACGAGAAACGCCTTATCCCCGCACCACGCTCCCAGGTGGTTACCAGGACGTCCCAGACGCCGACGACGCACAACCCGAGACCAACATCCGGTACGGTCGGATACCACAGCGCGTCCCCAGGCGGTACAAGACACTCAAAAAGGTCGAGCTGTTCCATGGCAACTTGGTGCTCGACTCGGCGGTCCCGTCCAAGCTGCTCGATATGTGCGCGCTGCGCAACGAGCGCGAGTTTACGCACATGCGGTACTCGGCGGCGACGTGCGACCCAAACGACTTCAAGGACGATGGGTTTACGCTCAGGCAGGTGCACTATGACCCGCCGCGACGCACCGAGTTGTTTATTGTCATGACGATGTACAATGAGGACGAGGAGCTGTTTTGCAGGTCGATGCATGGCGTGATGAAGAATGTGGCGCATTTGTGTAAGCGAGACCGGAGTAAGACGTGGGGCAAGGATGGATGGAAGAAGGTTGTGGTTTGCATCGTTAGCGATGGACGGCAAAAGATTAATTCGCGGACACTGAGCGTCATCGCTACGATGGGTGCATATCAAGAA
The DNA here is from genome assembly GCA_038094475.1 of Phylloporus aff. rhodophaeus. Taxonomy (NCBI): domain Eukaryota; kingdom Fungi; phylum Basidiomycota; class Agaricomycetes; order Boletales; family Boletaceae; genus Phylloporus; species Phylloporus aff. rhodophaeus. The sequence continues at coordinate 41,532 of JBBPUD010000133.1, read as the reverse complement.
GGGATAGCCAAGGTGCGTTACTACAATTCGTATCGAGACCGAACTGACGCCCGCAAAGAATATCGTAAATGGAAGGCCTGTGACGGCTCACATCTACGAGTATACCACTCAAAGTGAGTGCCCATAGCAGCACACTTCTTGTCGTGTTTCTGACGTACCACAGTCTCTGTTACACCTTCGATGAAGATCGAGGGTGCAGAGAAGGGAATAATTCCCGTCCAGATTATTTTCTGTCTTAAAGAAAAGAACCAGAAGAAAATCAACTCTCATCGATGGTTTTTCAATGCTTTCGGACCTATACTCCAGCCCAACGTGTGTGTCCTCCTCGACGTTGGCACGATGCCCGGTCCTACTTCTATATACCATCTCTGGAAAGCGTTTGATATCAATTCCAACGTGGGCGGGGCCTGCGGAGAGATCGTGGCACTCAAAGGCAAGTATGGACAAAATCTCCTTAATCCGCTTGTTGCTGCGCAAAACTTTGAGTACAAGATGTCCAATATCTTGGATAAGCCTTTGGAGAGCGTGTTTGGGTATATCACAGTGCTACCCGGTGCATTTAGTGCATATCGGTATATTGCTTTGCAAAACGACGTTTTGGGAGAGGGTCCGCTACAGAAGTACTTTTTAGGAGAGAAACTGCATGGCGCGGGTGCAGATATCTTCACTGCCAACATGTATCTCGCTGAGGATCGGGTAAGTCACCTGCATTGGCCTGATTCAGTGATTCACGTCTGCGTGCAGATTTTATGCTGGGAATTGGTCTCGAAGCGCGGGGGTTCATGGATCTTGCACTATGTCAAGTCAGCCTACGCTGTTACCGACGTACCCGATCAAGTCCCAGAGTTGATATCGCAACGTCGGCGTTGGCTCAACGGTTCATTCTTCGCCGCTGTGCACAGCACCTTTCATTTTCATTACATCTATCGCTCATCACACTCTTTTATTCGCAAGTTTTGGATACATGTCGAAATGGTGTATCAATTATATAACCTAATATTCTCTTGGTTCTCTCTCGTAAGTGATCTTTCCTCTCATTGGATGATGCTGACTGTGTCAGGGCAACTACTACATTGCTTTTGTTATCCTCACGACTGCGCTGGAAGATTATATTTCCAGTTTGCATTACCTCAACCTGGTGCTCAACTACTTTTACTTGGGGCTTCTCATCACGTGCTTCCTGCTATCGATGGGCAATCGACCGCAAGGTGCCAAGTGGGCGTATACACTTGCTTTCATTGGATTTGCGTTGATCACGATCTACATGACGGTGGATTTCAAATTGATCTTCCCTTGTACGATCTAGTGGTGACGTATATGATAGGTCGCGGCATTCCTTCTTGCATACAAGGGGATCGAGGGCGTCATCCAATCAGATGGAGGCTCTGTTTCAGCTGGCGCTCTCTTTTCGAATTCCATCTTCCGTGACATTATAATCTCACTAGCGGCTACGTTGGGACTCTATGTCGTTTCGTCACTCTTATTCGTACGTCTGTGTATGCAGAATCTTTGGAGAGTTACTGACCGTGCTCTAGTTTGAGCCCTGGCACATGATCACGTCTTTCATTCAATACCTTTTGATGGCGCCGTCGTATATTTCAGTCTTGAACGTGTATGCCGTGAGTGCTTCTGATCCTTGTTCTAGAGCCAGTCTTTGACTGCGTTTCTCAGTTTGCCAACGTCCACGATGTGTCATGGGGTACAAAGGGAGATAACAAGGTTTCCACCGACCTTGGAGTCGTGTCTTCCGGCAAAGGTCTGAACAAGAACGAAGTCGAAGTTGCGGTTCCCACCGCGGAGACCGATATCAACGCCGCTTACGAGGACGCGATACATGTGTTGACCACGAAGCCACCGAAAGCGGAAAGCAAGGTGGATCCAACGACGCAGCAAGAAGATTACTACAAAACGTTTAGAACAAACGTAAGTCGTGCTTTGGACTGTTGAGAGTACAAGTAGCTCACTCTTTGACCCCAGGTGTTGTTGGTTTGGACGTTGAGCAATGTGTGTATTTATCTGGTTATGGATTCTCGTTTACTGACGGCCTTTTGCAGGCTCTGTTGGCAACCGTTGTTGTGTACGTTTTGGGTTCCTTTGTCTCGTTCACTGCCAGCTCATCATGTCTGGTACAGCTCTGCAACACCAAGTGCAGGGAGTGGCAATGCCTCGGCAGCTGTGAATGGTTACATGTCCTTTATCCTGTTCTCCGTGGCCGGGCTAGCGTGTGAGTCTATGAGATTTTGTTTCTGTGGCACATGCTCAGAGTTGCGACAGTCGTCCGCTTCCTTGGCTCGACTGCCTATCTCCTCGTTCGTCTGTTTGCTGGAGAGTAGTTGGATAGAGGTAATTTAACTTGCCATGGACGCTATTTGAATCGCGCAGGCTACTCCGTTTCCTGTCTCGTCCTGTGATCGGCGTTTATTGTCGGTTAGCGTTGTTGGTCCATCTTTTTTGTAGTGTAGGAACCAACTTTGGAAAGGGACCAACAAGTGGCCTTTGAGGTCGCTCTTGCTGGTTTTTGTGTACAAAACGACCCCGAACACGACATGGCACGAGGGATGCTCTCCCCGGGCCCTTCTTGGACTGTCCTGCCTCGTATGTAGCATGACAAACAACAACCGAACTCGAACTACACGCTCACCCACACGTTTCCTCATCAGAACCAGCATCGAGCTCACCATCGACGCGTACGAGCATACACAGCGACGTGGACATGGGCGACGACGAGGCAGACAATGAACCAGACACCGTACAACCTCCTATCTCGAAACGCAAGGCTCTCTCGGACACCGACTCTCCGACAGCGTCTGCACGTAGACCCAAACAGCCGCGCTTGGATGTGAACGGGACGACGACGACGTCGCCATCGCGCCACGCCGTTCCCTCGCGTACACAGCCTGGGCCACCGCCGTCGAGTCTGAGGAGGACGGGCGTGCAGAGCGCGGATAGCGGTGCGTCCACCTCGGACTTTCCGAGCACAATCACGGAGAGGATTCAGAACGTAGCGAGAGCGCAGGCGAGGGAGCAGCAAAAGCAAAAAGAAAAGGGAAAGGAAAAAGGACCCACAACGGCGCGCAAGACGACGGTGCACCCAAAAAACGTGCGCAAGGTATCTACGCTGAATTTGCTGAGGGATGCTCAGTGTGCGTCGGTCGTTTCCTGTCGCGCTGTGTTGTCTCATTCACGCTCACACAGCCCGTCATGTGGACCCATCGGCAGCGTGGACACGCGTCAGACCCAAGCTTAAACGTACGTCGTCGTGCTCTCTTTCCTCTCTGTCCCATGCGTTCACCACCGCTCAGCAAAACGGACAAGCTATGAGATCGAAATGGCGTGCTTGCGTCCCCTCGCTGTGGCAAGACAACGCCATGGCGATGTGATCGAGCTAACCGACTCGAGCGACTCGACACAGCGACGCCAGCAGCCCTCCACGGGCGGTGTGCGTCCAGCAGGCAAGGACGACCCGATCGTCATCACGAGCGGTTCAGAAGACGAGCTCGTTCTACCGCGTGCGACGCAGCGGCGCAAGAGCGGGCCACAGGCGCGAGTACCGCCACCCGAAGACGTCGAGGTGATTTCGCTCACGGACAGCGAGGAGGATGGGCCGTCTCGGGTGGGGCCGTCCACGTCGGGACCGATGCGGACAAGAACAGGGGTGCCGGGACCGGTTCCCGTTCCAGAAAACGCACCTGCATCGTTGTCATCACGACAGGATATCGAACCGAGTCCATCTGCCTTTGGTGCGCTCCCGGAGGACCTGGATGATCCGTTTAGCAACATGGATTTCGGCACTGGGGGCGATGATGCTAACCCAGTGGACGGGTGGGATGGTCTTGGGACCTCGTTGGCAGCGCCGGTGGCCGTTCCGCCGGGCGATATGGTGGGTACGACAGCATTGGAGGGTGTGGGTGACGCAGAAGACGCGTTGTTTAATTCGTATTTGAACTTGGATCAGCTGGCGGGCGATGGGAACGAGGAGGTGGTGAGAGCGGTGGAGGAGGAGCCTGCGAATGGTCCAGGAGCATCGACGCGCGAGGGTCTAACCGAGGAGGATCCAGATGAGGACGTGCACATGCCAGATCTCGAAGAAGGTGAGGTGGATCCAAATGACATCCCCGCGAGGCGCAGACGTTCGATGGAGTCGCGGGAGAGCGGGGAAATTCAAAGCCAGGAAACGGGTGGGGGCGACGCGCAGACGGTGAGTGAGCATGGTCCAAACGCTGATCCGCACGTGCAAAGTCTTGATCGTGCGTCTGCGCGTGCCATTGGAACGCCGGAGAGTGGGGAAATTACAGGTCGGGGATCAGGGGGAGAGGCAAGAGTGGAGAGCGAGCGCCGGCCACCAAGTTCTGCACCACCTCCTATCGCGTCTATCGCAACGACGACGGCTTCCATGGCTTCGTCATCCACCAGTCCGCGCCTGCCTGAGTCACAACCACTCAAGCGTACGGGACTGGTCATGCCGGATATTTCGTTGTACAAAGGGATACGGTTCAAGCGAACGCACCCTGAAACATGGGAAAACTCGTTCTTTTCGAGAGCGTTGGCTGGGGTTGGACGACCTGGAAAGGAACTCGTGAGCGTGGCGGAGAGGAACGCGTCAAGCACTGCACCAACCTCTGCGGATGTACCCTCACATGACGCTGAGGTGAGGAGTCAGACTGCGGACACTAATATGCAGATCGATGCGGTCGCTTCAACGAGCCAAGGCATCCCATCCACACCTCCGCAGTCACCGCAACAACCAGCAGAAACAAGGATGGTTTCGGATATGCAAAGCACAATACAAGCTCAACAACTACCGACCCTGGAGACTACTCATGACGGTCCACCCCCATCCACTCAACCTGCGCCCACATCCATTCGCGAAACACTATTTGAACCCCCTGCAACTCAACCCGCTAGCTCATCGAGTCACCCGATTATCGCGCCCCCACGTATACCTCGTCCAAGCACACCCATGTCCCTGGTTGATGCGCTCAACGAAGTACGTCGAGATAGACTCCTCAAAAACGAACGCCAACTGGCTCGAAAGCGTAGTTCGATCGATCTTTCCAGTACGCCCACATTCCGTGTGCTGTTGCTTGCTCTGACGGGTTAGTAGCCGGGCGTGTGATGCCTGCAAGTCAACTCGCGTCCCCGTCACCTGCGCCCGTTCCCCCTGCGACCCCCGCGTTGACACAAGTGCCACCGACGAGGATGATTGGCAAGACACCGAGTCTAAAGGACATCCGGGAGTTGTTGGCGAAGCGGAACGTACTCAGCCCATCTGCGCGCCGACCATCGACACCCAACGAAGACAGGGCGCATTGCGTGCCAACGTCATCTGTCGCGGCATCCGCGCCTGCACAGCCCGCGTCGGCTGAGCAGGTAGGATCGTCCGAGGAGGACGCGAGTCGGAAGAGTAGCGTGTTGGACACGTCCACAACCGCGACGACCGCGACGGCTTCTGGATCGGGCGCCGCGAGTACCGGCGCAAGCACCAAACGACGCGTTGCGCCCTTTGAGGCGTTCATCTCGCCCGTGCGGACGTTCAAGGATAAGGGCAAGCATGTCGATGGGTCGGTTTCGCCGACAGTACTGCGGCCGCGATTGTCGACAGGTATGCTGTTCCAGAGAAGAGGCAAGGAGAAGGAGATGCGGAGTCGGAGGCGGGAGTCGGCGGCGGCGACGTTTGAGGCATTTATCGTGCGGGATTCACCGGGGGTGACGCGGGTTGGACGTATGGCAATGGACAAGGGCAAAGGCAAGGAAGGGGAGGACGCGGATGTGGATGCTGGTGTAGGGGAGGAACGACCTGTCGAGCTGGGTGTGCAGGAATCGGAGCGGGTGGTGCCTGCGGATTCGGTCAAGGTTCCAGATCAAGAGTCGGAAGCTGACGGTGCAAACCGGGAAGACAGAGGAGTTGTTGAGGATGTGACGCGCGTGGATGAGGGCGGGGACGAGACGGATGCGCTATTGGAACTCGCCTCGGTTCACTTGTCGCAAACGCATTTGGATGAGGCGGAAGTCGTTCCAGAACCAGCTGAGAAGCCTGCAGATGAGAGCGATGTGGATATGTTGGATGAGGTATGGCGTGCGTTCATATTCTCTCTTGACGTTGCTGAAGTTCTGGGCAGCTGCCAGCTCTGAGAGATGGATCTCCAGAGACGAACAATGTGATGGTAGTAAGTGATGTGCTTACTTGTGGCCAACAAGACTTGACGTGTGCTCAGGTGGATGAACCTCCCGACGAAGACGAAGACGAAGAAACCAGTCTGCAAATAGGAGTGATTGACGTACCTGAAATCGAGTCTCGCGCAACGACCCCTGATCTCTTTCTACCCGAGGATCCTCTACCCTCGACCTCTGACCAAAACAACAATTTCGGGCAACCTCATGAACGACGTCGGTCAGGTGGTGTCGACTCGGTGGATGAATGTGACGCGCTTTTGGCATCATCTGTTGGATGTGAATCAGAGGTAGGCGTTCGAGCATTTCAAGAGGTATTCTGGCTCATGTTGGATAGTCGGAGGAATCCAGTAGCAAGACTGCGTCCAGCACGTCACTTGCGCCGCCTCGCATTAATACGAGACGAAGATCGCCCCCTGTCGATCTGCCCAGCCTCGTGGATAGCCCTGCGCTTGTTTCTGATGATGTCGAAGAAGATTGTCGCTGTGAGTACCGCATAGTGACGTTCGCATCGCGGGTGGCCGAAGAACGGGAGCGTCCGCCGGAATACAAGCTTGCCAAAGATATTCCACACTCGTTGCAAGACTATGTTAACGGGGTGCTTCCAGAGTCGTATCGCAGGTCTCAGCACGCGCGGGAGGTATTTGAGGCACATATCATGGAATCGATGGGCAATGAACCCGATGCGCCACTGATCAAGATTTTCGATAACAATATCGCGGAGGAATGGACGCCGGCGTGGGAATTCCATTATACGAACGAGCTGTGGTTCGGGGAGGGAGTACCGCCGCCAGACAGGAAGGGATTGGTGGGTTGTGGATGTGTGGGCAAGTGTGACCCCAGGTCGAGCACATGCCTGTGTGCAAAACGACAGTTGAAGTGGGTACAACCGTACATTGACGGGGATATCATACCACCTGCGTGGCCTGGGTCGCCGTTTGTGTACGACCACAAGGGGTCGTTACAGCGGCTCGAGTGCCCCATATTTGAGTGCAATCGGTTCTGTGCCTGTGACGAGGACTGTCCAAACCGGGTGCGTGGATGTTTCGTACCTGACATGTTTGCTTGGCTGATGGCTGGCAGGTGGTGCAAAATGGGCGTAAATGGCCTGTTCATATCGTACGAACAGTGAACAAGGGTTGGGGTGAGAAGCTGTGTATGATTCTGATATGGGGGTTACTCATTTACGTTCCAGGGGTCGTTGCTGGTGACAAAAAGATTCCAAAGGGTTCATACCTCGGTATCTATGCTGGGGAGCTAATCACAGAGCAGGAAGGAGAGGCACGTGGCAGGTACGCTTGATGAATCGGCAAAGGGCCTCCTGTGTGTGCTAACGGAGCCCAGACATTATGACCTATATGGTCGAACGTACCTATTCTCGATCGACTTCCATCACTTGAAATTAGACATGGAGAACCCGGACGAATGGGAGAATCTATATGTCGTGGATGCGTATCACGCTGGAAACGTGAGTGCACTCTCCGGGACTCGAGGCAGGGTCTAGACTGATTGCGAGGTGCGCAGTTTACGCGATTTTTGGTGCGTACGCGATGGGCATTTAGGCGGCCTCAGAGGCTGAATCATGATTCAGAATCACAGTTGCGACCCGAACTGTAGCATTCTAGCGTGTCACATTGACGACGCGGACGTTGACAAGCCACTGCTCGCGGTGTTTACGACACGGGACGTAGAACCATGGGAAGAACTCTGTTTCTCGTACTTTGGTGACATGGAGGTGAGTGGGGAGGTTTAGGTCTTGGCTCTTGCTAAACATTATTCGTACAGGAAAAGCTGGAGGAGATCGCAAAGGAAGGGGGAGTGAATGTTCGTGATCACGCGGTGTACACGCAGTGTCAGTGTGGGGCAGACAACTGTATCGGTCGGTTGTTCAGCTAATGTACATAATAAAAAGAAATATTCGACCGTCGTTTAGTTTCAATGCCCCTTCTTCTTCTTCCCATCCTCCTCCTCCTCCTCCCCCACATCGCATTCGCGTTGTGGCCCATCCCCACCACGCTCGACACCGGCACGTCGCCACTCATCCTTGGCTCTGACTTCCACTTTGACGTCGACATTGATGGCGCACCTGCTGATCTCCACGCCGCCGTGCAGCAAACTCAGCATTACCTCCAGAACGACAAGCTCGGACGTCTCGTCGTCGGGCGTGGGGCCAATGACTCGGCTGCTCTCACCAAGGCTTCGACCCTGAGCACCCTCCAGCTCACCCTCACTCCTGGCGTGTCCGTCCACCCCATCGCCTCCGAGTCTGTCAAACCTCTTGGTACGCGAAGCGAGGAATATGTTCTTTCTATCCCCGACGATGGACACCCCGCAACGCTGACTGCCAACTCTACCCTCGGTCTCTATCGTGGTTTGGCGACCTTTAGCCAGTTGTGGTACTACTATGGCGGAAAGACGTATACACTTGAAGCACCCATTTCCATCACGGATAAGCCAGCTTATGTGCGTCTCGTCATTTGATGGTCGGATCCTGTTTTACCATTTTGCGTGTCAGCCATACCGTGGATTTGGGCTCGACACTGCGCGGAACTAGTGCGTCTTTTTGCCGCCTTTTTCATCTTCATTCATGACCTCGCGACACCTAGTTTCCCCGTCGCGGACTTGCTCAGGACGCTTGATGCCATGAGCTGGGTCAAGATGAACACTCTCCATTGGCACATCACCGATAGCCAGAGTTTCCCTCTCGAAGTCGCTCAGTATCCAGAACTCGCTGCGAATGGCGCTTACTCGGCCGAGGAGGTTTATAGCGAAAGCGATGTACAGCACGTTGTCCAATATGCTGCTGAAGTGCGTCTTCTTTCTTTTTCATTTCTCGACGCACCGCTCACGTCACCTTCATAGCATGGAATTGACGTCCTTATGGTACGTACGGTGGATCAGTAACATAATTGCACAGCCAAAATTTTGTCCCCAGGAAATTGACACTCCGGGACACACCTCCATCATTGCTGAGACCTACCCGGAATATGTTGCCTGTTTCGAAGCTTCTCCTTGGTCATACTACGCCAACGAACCCCCTGCCGGTCAACTCCGCTTCGCGCTTCCTGAAGTCGTCAACTTTACCACTTCTCTCCTGAGCAATATTGCCTCAACATTGCCCTCATCCTACTTCAACACTGGTGGGGATGAACTCAACACCCACTGCTACGCCAATGATATTCCGACCCAGAAACAGCTCAACGCGACCAACACCACTCTCATCGAGGCCCTAGCCACGTTCACGAAGAGCACCCACGGCGCACTCATTGCTCAGAACAAGACTCCTGTTGTTTGGGAAGAAATGGTGCTGGAGTGGAACCTCACGCTCTCCAACGAGACTATCGTCATGTGCGCCTGTTGTACGACCTGATGTCACGGCGCTCATACATGTTTTAGGGTTTGGATCTCATCCGAAGACGCCGACAGTGTGGCCAAATTGGGATATCGGATCATACATGTACCTTCCGACTACTTTTACCTCGTATGTTTTCCAAATAATGTTTCTATCGTCTCGTCTCATCCTTGATTAGGACTGTGGGGCGGGTGAATGGCTGGGAGATTATCCGACTGGGTAGGCGATATCCAGATACCATGAGGCGGTAATACTGACACTATTGATTTAGGAACAGCTGGTGCGATCCTTTCAAAACGTGGTCCAAGGTGAGCGGGGGACGCCATGCGAGTACGCACGAAAGACTCAACTCCGGTTCTAGGCCTACACCTTTGACCCACTCGCCAACTTGACCGAGTCCCAATTTGCGCTGGTTCTTGGAGGGCAACAGATACTCTGGACGGAACAGTCTGGACCACAAAATCTCGATCCGATCGTATGGCCGCGGGCTGCTGCTTCTGCTGAGATCTTTTGGAGCGCGAAGCAGCCGACGGGGGTTCCACTCAACGTGACGGAGGCGCTACCACGTCTTCAGGTGTGTTCATATCAGTCGTGTTTTTCTCGTCCTGATACAAGCTGGGTGTACGATAGGACTTGAGGTATAGGATGGTTCAGAGGGGTGTGGAGGCGATCCAGCTGCAGCCGAAGTGGTGCGCGCTCAGGCCGCATGCGTGCGACCTGTACGCTTGAATAAATGGGACTCTGAACGGTGCATGGCATGCTTTTTTTACTTTCTGATAGGTGCTTCAGTAGCTAGTAATCTGGTTGCATTTTTTTTTTCCTTTTGGACCAATCTCTATACCAAGTCTTGATGATCAAGACAAGATCTATGGATCGCACACAGTATTTTAGAAAGTTCTCTGGTCGCGTTGTACAATGTCAACGTCCGTTGTCTGAGCCCCTCACCGTCTGTAATCTCCCTCGAGCCGATCCTTCCCATGCAACAAGACACCAAAAAAAATACCTCAACTGTTATCGCGATGTCTCATCCGCATCTTCACGCGCTAAAGGTGAGCATGCTTTCGCGTATACGCAGCCGCACGCTCCGATCCGACAACCACTCAAACCTCACCCACTCGAGCGTCGCTGCAATCGTCATATTCCCTACAGAAGCAACATTCAGGGAAAAAAAAAAAAACACGCCAACGAATGAAACACACCCTCTTCACCAATGTTGAACGGAAATGTCTTGAAAGACCGCGATCCCATCTCACCCTGCCTCGGCGGCCGCCCGGGGTGTAACAGCGCGCTTGCGAGGCTCGGCCCGACTTTCCACACGCGCACGGCGCCCTCCTCGAGCGAGACTGTCACGAGTCGGCGGCCATCGGGTGAGAAGGCGCACGCCGTCGGGCGGCGGCGGTGCCCCTCGAGCACGTAAAGCTGCGTCGCAGTTTTGAGGTCGTACATGATGAAGGCACCTTCGGCGGTGCCGACGACGAGGCGCTGTGTCGCAGTGTGGATATCAACAGTCGGGAAGCTGTCCGTGGTAGGGTTAGTGGGAGGGTGCGAGCAACGAATCACAGCGCACGTTTTGACGACGTGTCCAATGATTTCAGTCGCCGTGTCCAGCACGGCGTCTCGGCTCGACGTCGAGTTGGGATCTAGAGACCTGACTACTGCTTCCATTAGCCGGGGTAGGTTCGGGTACAGTATCAGTGGCCGCTACACCACGATTAGCAAACCTGCGCGGGGAACACAAGCCTTTCTCGGAACCCTACCTTGCGTATCAGAAACGCGACCAGTTGCATCACGCTCTTCCGCTCCGCCACCGATCTCGGGTTCAGAATGTCTAGCGTCAGCACCGTCATGAAAAGCCCCGTGTTCTGGGTTGCAATTTGTAACACCGCCGAGCGCGCCTGGGGCCCGACATTTTGGACGGAAATGACCTCCTTGCGCATGTTGGTTGCAAGGGCAAAGAGTGCACGCAAGACGCTCATGCTGTCCACGTAATGCTGCCAGATGTGGAATCCTTTGGCGCAGAGGTCAACGGCGAGGGCCCGGTGGCTTGAACCATCATCGTGCAGGTACAACGATATCGATTTGGAGATGTCAACGAGGGCACTGAGTGGGAAGTGTCAATAGGGAGACCGAGCACGGGGAAATAGCATACCTCGTTGAAAGGAGACTGTATTTCTCAATGGTCATGTAGCCACAAAGGAAGAGCGCGAGTCCGGATTGCTTCGAATCTTGATCCGCAGGAGGTTGTAGGCATGGCACTTTCGGGTAATATCAGCACAAGAAATGTACAGGGTAGCACGGTGGGCCACTGACGGCGATGTTGCCAAGCGTCCACTAGCGCCGCACTTTCCTCTTCGGAGAGTTTGACGATGCCCGTATCGAACAAGAGCCTTGCTGCATGACGCAATTCATCTGTGCTCGACAATGAGTAATTCCGTTATGAGAGGTTCGAAATACGGCATACTTGACGCATCTAGCCATTGTCGGGCCAAACAAACGATATCTGGCGCTTGAAATTGAGGACCAACTACGGACGGGAGTGAGGTGGCATAAAATGTCATGACAGTCTGACAGTCTTCGCTAATGTCTAGTAAAATTGTCTTTGGGTAACATGTTTCGGGAGTCGTGAATACCAACCTACCTTCATAAAGCGACATGGTCTTGAGTATCGCAATGATCGCAATTGCACGCGACGCAGAGACAACTGCCGATATGCACCATGCGTTCCTGATGCTCTGATGGTTGTACAGTGTCGTCGTTTGGCCACTCCTGTGCTCTCAATGTGCACAGTCCACATAGATGGGACAGAAGAGCAGGACTTACGAAATATGCCCAACGCCGCCCGAGCTGAAAGCGATACCTAGCTTAGTTTCACATAGTTCATCGATGTCTGGACTCAGTCCTGGGGTCAGCATGATCGACAAGAGAGTACGGAGGTGCGTTAATGGCGCCGATTGGGCCACGGATGAGATTAGGGCACCGCCAGATGCTTTCACATCTACGGCTGTCAACTTCATAAAGCGTCCCAATGCAATCGTGAACGTGCACACTCGTGGACAAGGTTCAGATGGGGTGACCCCTCACTCGAAAAGACACTTACTCGAGTCTCCAGTGGCAGAAGTATCAGCAAGCGTCCATATCGACGGGGATACATGTGTATCTCTTCCGTCAATCGGCCTACGTGAAACGTTGAAGATCTACAGAAATGAACAAATTCAACTCACAGTTCGGACCATCCCGGGGCACCGAGAGCATCCCTAGCCTTTCCGGTGTCCATCGCACGCCGGAACTCCCCAGTCTTGATGTCCCATAATCTTGCAGAGCCATCGGCGTAGAGGACCATAAGCAAATCGTGTTCCTCGCCACCCCCGTAATGGATGTTTGAAAGAGGCGACGATGCACCCGGTATAACATGTAACCTGAATCAAAGATAAATTAATCATCCGAAGCGCAACAGACGATGGATAGTTCAGACGTACAACTCAAACCCGTCCAGAGCAATGACTGCAATTGTACCATCCATGGATATACACAATGCGCATCCGTTCAACGGGCCTGCGTGTTCATCTTGTTGTCGCACTTGAACGACGTGCAACAACGGTGCTATAAATTGGATGAAGTGTACGCAGAGCTTGAGATCCCTGAGGAGACATGAGTGACTCTTTCAGCTCCAAAGACAGACTTCATACTGCAATGTCCATACAGCAATCCCACCGTCATCTGACCCACCAATGATAAAGCGGTCTCCTGTTCGTTCGTTCCGAACGAGATGCAAAGAGCTAATAGACGCCGGTATGGGAACCTCGGAGGTCTGTAGAAATGATGGAGCCCCGATTGGCTGAATGGAGAGTGGAGACGATTCTGTGGGTGACTTTGGGCGGCTCTTTGCTAGTACAGAGAATGAGGTGTTCCGCAGGTGGCCATCACCTGAAAGAGCACCCATCAGTCGAGGCCGAAATAGAAGGATCACAAAACCCACTGTAACCGAATATAAGGGAGTTAAACTCTAAAGGAAGTACGGCAGTTAGAGTGACATCTGTCTCGTGCAGAGAAGAGGTTGGCAGCTGCGAGCGCCACAGCCTAAGACCTGCTCTATCTGGTGATCCTGACGGTGAAAAAAGGGATAGCTCTTTGCGTCTAGAAGAGGTGTGGCGGAGCGTGATAACCTCATTTGTCGCATTGATAACGCAGATTGCGCTAGGGGTTCCAAGGGAAACTGTCTGCGTAGGCATTGGTCTAGGTATCACAAAATGGTCTTGAAAGTTCATTCAAATGCAAAGGAACGTACAGAAGACCTACTGCAACCCGGCGTCCTCTGACTCCCTTTGATTCCCATCGGCATCCACTGGTATTAGCTTGTACCATTGCGCGATGGCCTATCACGCTGTTAGTGTTGCGTACATTGTGACATAGTTGCACCACTAACCCCCGAGACCACAAATGTTTGATTGTCAACGAATCGGACCTCCAAGATCTTACCAATACCTTCCGGTTCAATATGTATAAAGGTATGGGGAACAGGAGCTCCTCCGATCCGAAACTGAAAGACCTACAGCTTACATTGTCAGTCAAATTTTCTTAATATGCATTCTTCGACGTACCAAAACCTCTGTATCTGTCCAGGCGAGTCCCAGTACGTCATCCCCCTTGACAGTGTATCGACTGCAGAGCCCTCCTAAACTGGGAGGCATTGATGAAAAGACGACCTCTCCAACATTCTGTTCTTCGCCGAACCAAAGACGTGAAGAGTCTGCATTGAGATGAGCTAGATGCCCGGGGTCCGTTCCGTTCGAAGAGTCTCCAGATGCAACGTTTTCAGAGCTCTTGCCACTGAGAGATCTGAACAGCCCGTTGGACATAATCAAAGGCTTGGATTCATCAATAGAGTTTGCAGAGGAAGACGCCGCGGAATGTGCACCCGCTGGGACTTCGAAATGGGAGACAAGGAATAGAGGTGTGGAGATCACATGGTACACGCTGTTGATATAAACAAAAGACAATGCGCCTAAGAGAAGGATGGGAGCAACGCAGAGAGAAAAGGGGAGAAAACATACCATCTACTTCGTTGTGCACTATGTCACTGGCGTTGACAAAACCATCAGCCTGCCATTCACCCAGTGACTCGAGCCATGTAGGATGAACGCTGTACTGGTCCCCAACGTGTAGTGCAAACAATGAAAAACGCGCACGTTTTTCTGCATTAGCATCAGGTGAATCAGGACGTCCAAAAATTTCAGGATAGTGAGGTCGATATGTAGCACAAGCCAAGACAAGGGTAGCCTTTTATGAAATTAGTTAAGGGATGTATAAGACAGTCACAATGAGAGCTCGCCTCCTCTACTTGCACGGACCTCAGGTGGGTCCAACACCACGCGTCTTTCTGTGGCTGCGGGTCCTTTCGACAGCATGTTGTTGTAATGCACGTACCGTCTTTTGTGTCGAACACAGACAAGTCCCTGAAACACACATGAGCAACCTCCCGACAACAGGCATAGCGCATACCCTGATTCATGTAGAGACAAAAGGAAATCTGTCCCTTGCGGAATAATCAGATCAGTCACTTTATAGGCATCACCGGCGCGAGGTGGTAGTATGTGGCTGGTCAACATGAGGGAAGCTTCCTCGATCTTCTCGTTTTGGACGGTGATGCGGGGTGACGGGGGAGTAGATAGTGATCTGGGAGTAAACACTGGAGAATTCGTTGCGGATAAAAGTGATTTTGGCCCTTCGCGTCCCTTGGTTGATCCTGGACTAACTGGCGAGAGTTCGGAATATGCAGGTAGTGGAGAATGGAGAAATGGGGGAGTTCGTTCGACAGCAACCCCCTTTTCAAAGCTAGGTAAGAATGCATCCACGATGTTTCGTTCGCGTGCTGGTTTGGTAGCACTGTTTTTTAACAGCTCTTTGAGCCGCTCAGGCTCGTCCTCATAGTCAACGGAGCCCCGGGCTGCTTGCACCTGTTCACGAGATACTCCGGAAACTACCCTAGTGCGAGCAGAGGGTTTGATGAGGGCTTGATTCAAGGATAAGGAAGACGGGGACTGCAAATAGCCTGAATGTCGACGGGACTGTGACTGTGACCCTGGAGGAGAAGGCGGAGAGAGAGCGCGAGGTACGGTGGTGGATGCAGGAGGAAAGCGGGTGCGAGAAACGGATGGAGGACTAGTTTCCGGGGTGGGCTCACCGGGCAGAGGGGTCCCGAACAGGTACACAGACCCAAGCTTTCCTCCAACAGCAGCTCCAAGAGATCCCGAGGATTGAGTTGAGCGCCACGAAACTATGTTGGTACATGGTTCATCGATAAAACTCTGCTCCGTTGCATTCGTCGGTTGTGTGAAATGAAGACAGTTCGGAAACGTCAATGGCACCAACATGGTAGATGTAAGACGCGAGTTTGGTGGGGTGTATAAAATCACTTGAACTGGGTAATCACGCTGTGAGTCTGGCTAAGGAGTATTGAAGTCGTGCATGGGATGACATTTAGAAAGAGAGGAAGTTGGAAGCAACCAAACTTGGTAGGTGTTTGTTTATTTCCAAGGCTGTTGCCAAACAACCACTTGCTATCTGAACAACTCACGTAGCCTTCAAATTCAGGCGGCTCATTCGTTGGAACCCCCCACCCTTTTCTGTATTCTTTGAGCACTTGTCCCTGGTGTACAAACTGCACCCTATTCAACTCTAGTCTCAAACTACTGTCTTCAAGCTAGACCTGTTTGGGCTAACGCGAAGTCGATTGGCATAAAGCTACGTTTCGTGAGTGGTTTTGTCATGATAACGTAGCTCTGATAATCGCAGTGTTCGGCCTTTTCTTGGCTCACCGGTTTCACTGGATCTCATCGACGGTATCGGTTTCAAATATTCCCGATCATCCAGGGAAGTCTGATGATACCGTTACATTGTTCGAAACAGTTTCAAATGGAATGCCTCGTGAACGAGGCGCAACGTTTTCTCACCTCCATCCTTTTTCCAACACCCTCTTATTCCCACAGCCATAGTGACCCGTGTTCGTCATACCTCGACTTGATCTCCCTGACCATGGGAAGGCTGGTTAGGAATGTCCCAGACGCTCCATTCATTTCAGGCTCGATGACTCGTGGTAGAGAGTGAGAACAGACTAATCTTGGAATGGACTGCCACGTTCGTCCCTTTTAGCGCTCACATTATCCAAGTACCACACCCATCTCCTTCATCCAGGAATACCTATTTCTCCGAGATCAAGCAGCGCAGCCCAAACGCACGGGAAAACCAATCAATCAAAACGCACGTCGTAGAGCTGCTCACGACTCTAGTCATACTGAACAGGAATGACGTATCCTGCGCCGCGCTCATCCCGCGCCGATGGGAGTCACCCTACTTCCCTACTCCCTGAAACGATCGTCTTCTTTCAAGTTCCTTCCGAACTGAATGGCAATCCTCATCCTTCACATGCGTTCATAGGACCCTGTGTATTTTCCCTCCCCTCAATTGCCTCACCACGCGCAATCTCACAATGTCCATTCCTACTCCGAATACGCATGTCCCGCGCGTATCTCTAGTGTATGCACGTCTACCGCGCCCATGTCATGCTGTGTCCATACACTGTGCGGTCCCTTCCAACATGCATCCCTTACGTCCCGGAGATTTACCCCACACACATTTGGTACCCCATGCCATACCCGCGTTACATACATACGCGACAAAGAGGCTCTGACCCCCCGTGTCTCGTCATGCGGCTACCGTTCTAATCAACTTGCTGTGGCGTCGCGCATGCTCCACTCCTCGTGGGGCCTAGTCTCTACAGGATTGTCTGTTTCTGGCCCCTTCCACAGCGTGGCCCAGTCATAATCCGTCATCTACTCTATGACTCGCCAGTGGGATCTTGCGCCACACGATTGGCTCATGCACGATCCAGCCCACGCAAAGCGTGTCACGAACAGGATCCGCACGTCTCAGGTATCAGTGGCATCGTTCATTTAATCCAGTCTTACGACCAAAATACATGCGAGTCACCTAGAAGAATATGCTGTGTTATTTTAAGATGGAAATGGCTGTGATTGATACAGATGGAAGCAGACAGTGTTCCAATCTAGTGAATGAGGTCGTATGTGCAATGGCATACTTTTTTTTCGAAAGAAAGCAGCGCGTAAGTGGTATAACTTATCCCCAAATGAAATCCCAAAATTAACCCTTGCCGAGATATAGTATGTGCGATATGACACGTCTCCCACAACCCATGATGCGCTCAGCGCTCATGTGGTAACGGGTGTGCAACCAAGCGTTCATCTGCGATCGCGTGACTGACAACGGCGAATCAGAATTCGCAAAAGCAAAACAGGGACCCGGACATACACTGGCTTGCCGTGCGTGTTGCTGTCGTCGAACTGTGATCTGGGCGTCCTCGGCCAGTGCTGGGCTAGGCGAGCGTCGCACCTCGTACGCCTTGGAAAGCTATTCAGAACACGCGCTATCGACACAAGGGCAGGACTCACGTTGAGTGCGGCGTGTGGGGATCCTTGCTGCTTTTGTCTCTGCAACGCGTACTCCATCTGAGGGGACGGTGAGTGCGCGCACCGACGCGGATAAGGTACACCTACTTTTGCCTTGCTGTAGGCTGCCGCGTTGTGCATCATGTTATGGGGCACCGTGGTCATTTTTGGGAGGTCGGCGAGCGAGAACGTCATGGAGGGCAGCGAGACGAGGTTTGGTGGCGGAGAGGCGTTGGAGGAGCCAGAAGAAATAGACCTCTCAGATGGCGCCATGGAGGATGAGGAGAAGGTTCGTTGATAGTGCATAGGGGGTAGGCCTTTGTTGGAGGGACCCTGGGCTGGGACTCGGCCTTAAATCATGTCGACACAAGCGGCGCTGCTTGACAGGGATCTGGGACGATGACGACTCGGTTGGGCGGATATTACCGAAGACGTGATGCTGGTTGGCGGAAGATGAACGGGAATCTTGCGTGATGACTCCCCCGTGGTTTCTCAGCACAACCAATCAAGGGGTACGGGGAAGGCAGTGTTATTAGCTTGGTTTGATTCCCCATCTATAGCTTGTCTCCGCCCTATTTTGGGTTGCCAACACGTTTTTTGCAGCGCAGCACCCACATGTTGCATGGTTGCGGTTGAATGCGACATCCCACGAGGCATGGGCCAGCCTCCAGGTCCTGTGCAGGGGTGATGGCCAGCTCTGGGTGCTCCGTTTTTTGATACATAATGAGTGGAATTCTACTGTACACTCGACCGTTACCAACATGTCAGATCTGCTACAACATGTAGAATGCAGAGACGTACAAAGGCTCAGTACACACCCCGAATATCTCCCCCGTTTCCGCGTAAACGTAATCCCGCAGGTACCAGTACCATCATCCGGCTTTCCAGAGTGCATCGAGCTGCGGATGCTGTCCACTTTCCGAACGACAGCTCCAATCATTTCCGTCGACGCTCCATAGCAGTCGAGTAGTTCCTGACCAAAAACAGACGTACTCAATCAATGGGGAGTAGATCCGAATTTCTGCGGCGATTGCACGCTGCACCATTCCTGACGCAGAGGGCGACCACGAAGTGACATCAACTTCCAATACTCGGAGCTGGTGCAATGCCATCAGCGTTCCGTGGAAGCGATATGACTGGGAGCCACTTAGATAACGATACACGATGGCCTGAAAGGGGGAAAGGACTTACATTTCGAGGCAATGGTAGTGGGATCGTGCCAATATGACGGAGTTGAGGACACGCTTTTGTAATTGATCGGAATACATCGATAGAGAGACGTTCTGGTAGGTGGAGTATGCTCAGGGCCCGAAGAGAAGACGCGATATGAGAAAGTTTTGGAATGAATGCCAAGACATCGGTCTCGGCATTATTATCCAAGACGACCTGGAGATGCGAAAGGGTCGACCCGACATGTACAATATGTTCTGCGGCTGGCAACGGTCCATCAAATATTCGCAGCTCGGGAAGGCTGCCCGCTTCTAGATGCAGGCTGGGGTCGTTGACCGGCCCATCTATCGTGCGTAAGCTTTTGAGTTTATTTTGGCTTTCCAGGAATTTGACCAGATGTGGATCCCAGTAAAACAAGAGCCTCGCTTCGAGAAGTTGGAATGGGATGTGCGCAATGTCACCCAGGATCCAACTGCTGGCAAAGGTAGGATCTTGCAGGAAAAGATACTCTAGAGAGCGCATCCTGGACAGCGCAAGCTGCATTGTGGACCAAAACTGCTCTGGGATCTCTCGCGATGCCCGCCTGTTGTCTGGGAGGAAATAGAACGAGCGAACGTACGGTCCAAGGCGTGGCTGCGATATAATAGATTGGCAGGCTCGAAATGTGATCTGGATATTCCCCGACATGATCATTTCATACAACCTAACTTCTGCTTCCCGCTGGAGGGACTTGCATGTAAGACACAGCGCCGTCAGATCGTTGCGTCGTGTCCAATGGACAATTCGACCACACACAGCAGGTGTGAGGGTCGCGCTGGGTGGCATGACGCTGGGTGGGACTCAGCCGCGTTTCCTTTAGCCAACAACGATAAAAGAACGTACGTCTGGGCACGCTGAAAACGCGTCTTTAAGCTGGTGTTGTGCTGGTAGTTCGTTGCGGTTGAGCCGAGGAACCTAATGTGGCGAGGTCGCCAGCTTACCTTGAACTTTTTCTCCATTACAACCCCACCACGTCCTCATCGTCTGCCACAACCATGGCCGCCGTCTCTCGCACAGATTTGTTGGCCTGGGTCAACGATCTCCTCCAGGTCAACTATACAAAGGTCGAGCAGTGTGGCACCGGCGCTGCCTACTGCCAAATCCTGGACTCCATCTACGGTGCGCTCGCTGTCCTAGATCGTGCCATCTGCCCATTTATCCACTTCTTCTAGGCGATGTGCCAATGACCCGAGTCAAGATGAACGCGAAACACGAGTACGAATTCATCGCCAATTTCAAAGTCTTGCAAAACGCCTTCAAGGCGAAAAAGATCGACAAGGTGCGTCTGTGCACTCGATAACAGTCCCATGGATCCCTCTCATACCCGTGTACAGCCCATACCCATCGAGAAACTTGTGAAATGCAAAATGCAGTGCGTCCACCTCCGTCTCCTTCCAAAATGGCCCCACCGTTGACCCTGAGTCTGTGGCAGAGACAACCTCGAGTTCTTGCAATGGATCAAGCGTTTCTGGGACTCGAACTATGGGGGTCAGGGCTACGATGCGGTAGCACGGAGGAAGGGTGCTCCTACAGACACGCCAGCCACGATCGCACCCCTCTCTGGCCCCCGAAGTACCAGCGGTCTCGGCGCAACAGGCAGGTCTGGTGGAAAGACACCCATCAGTGGCCATCGTGCTGGGTCGACGCAGCCGAACGAGGCTGTCCAGAACCTCCAAACACAATTACGCGAAATGTCCACCCACATGGAGGGTCTCGAAAAGGAACGTGACTTTTACTTTGCAAAAGTACCGATTTCCAGTTCACCGCGCTTCGTTTTGGACTCACGTTTGCCGTGCTAGCTTCGTGAGATCGAAATTCTTGTGCAACAGCAAGTCGAGACTCTAGATGCGGCAGGACAACAGGACGATACGCTTAAGGAAATCCAAAAGATTCTGTATTCGACCGAGGTAGTCACCCCACTTTGAAGCGTCTCCTTCTGCTTACTTGTTGCCAGGAGGGGTTCGAAGTCCCAGAGAACGCCGCGGCGCCTGAGGAGGAAGAAACGTTCTGACCGTCTGAGGTGTCTCACATCGTCTACCTTTACCGTGACCTTTTGACACGCTCATTGATTTCGATCATAGCATCTCTTTGGTTTTTTTTACCCTTCTTGAGAATGAGAACTACTTGACTCTTGTTATCCCTCCCCTAGTCCGAATTAGCCTATGTCCCTCGCTCTCGTCGCTCACTTTAATTCTCTCATCTGCAATACATCTCATAGACTCTCGGCCCAACGTCGACACAAGGAATTATCCGATGTCATTTTGCATGGGCATGCTGCTTTTGAGATAAGGGCTACAGGGATGATACACGATTAATAGGTGTTGGTGGTCCATTCCGTGAAAGAAAAACAACATATAGCAACAGGTGTGGTCGTGGTGCGTTCAACGTGTCATGCGGATGCCATCGTGTCTAGACGCGACACAGGATTCGCCGGTCGATCATCAGTTTCGATATCAGCAATAGCACCGAGCCCAGAATCATGCTCGATCCCGCCAGTGCGATGCTCCCCATGTACGCGCCATGTTGCCGTTGCACCAGTGCACCCGCAATCGGACCACCAAAGAGAGAGCTGCGAACACACACATCTGGAATCAGGTGCGCGAAAAAAGAGCGATAGAACAAGACGCACGGCACAGAGATGAACGTGTACAGCACACCGATGCGTGCCCCAATCTCCCGCATATCAGATATCTGCGCCACACATGGGGTAACAACCGAGATAAACGCGCCGGATAAGAAACCGTATAGAGCAGCGAAGATCATGATCGCGACGAGGTCCTTGCCAAACATCCAGAAAACGAGGCAAGAGAGTCCAGAGAAAAAGGCCGAGGGACAGAGGAGATTGAATCGTCCTAGCTTATCGGATAACCAAGCTGGTGCGATGCGACCAAAGATTCCGCCGGCATTCATGACCGACAGGACACTGAAAGCAACGCTAGGTGATATGTGCAGAGACTCGGCATAGTTTGATATGTAGAAGTACGGGGTGAAGATACCTGAGTGGAATCAGACGGTTTTGAGAGGGCCGGGGGTATAACAAGGCACACCTAGGCAAACGAAAAAGGAACCTCCAACGAGAAGGAGGAAGCGCAGGTCTTTCACAGTCCGTGCATCCGGCACCAAACGCGACTTCTTGTTTACTGTGCGCTGCGGTTTCACAGTGAGAACCACCGCAACACCGAGGACTGCGGCCATCATTGCTGAGACCCTGACCGTCCACCCAAAACCAATTACATTGAAAAGGTAACGAAGCATGATCGGGTAGACGACTCCCCCTATGTCGGTTTAAGTAAGGATTCACAGTGGGGCGAAGAACACGTTACCAAGACCAGTCCCGGCTGACACGATACCTATAGCAGTAGCACGATATTTGTTAAAATATGTCGAGACGCAAGCTATTGCTGGATAAAAGCTAGATCATGGTCAAATTTGCACTGGGCGCAAGGGAACCAAACGCACAGCATGGCGACGCCCAAACCAAATAGAAAACCTTGAGCTAGTAAATACTGATAAAAATGTACGCAGACACTGGTCAGGACGAGGCTGGCAACCAGGACAACCGATCCAGAACAAAGCAGCCCCGTTGGACCATAAGCATCATAAACGCAGCCTATAGGCCCACCCTCAAACAAAGCATCACCAACGGGCCCCTCATCAAGGCAAGTCAACATACCATGACGAAAAACATCCATAGTTGCAATGAGCCTATCCACGATATGCTGAACAGCGAATTGGAGGAGAGTTGATGGGTCGAATACCACGTTTGAAATGTACCGAACGCAGTGAGCTGTCCAAAGGAAAAGAAGAGGGCAAGAAACCCTCCAAAGACCGCCAACCAGGCTCTGAGTCTGTTGCCCGTCACGTCGTCGCCCGCGGTGTCTATAAGTGGTGTTTCGGGTTGCAACGTGCTGTTTGGTGGTGACAGTTCGCTCGTCTCCTCGGCACTCGACCTGCGCGTTGGCAGCGATGACCGCTTTTCGACATCAGTCATTTGGCTTGGTTGTCCCTACTTGATAGAACGGAGGAGAGAGGGCAAGGGGAAGTCACAACGGGTCATCACGAAGGCCACGATCTATAAAATAGGCAGCAGAATACGGTCTCAGATCACACAGCATCAACAGGCTTCCCGAACTTACCGCAACGAGGGATCGGGATACCGAATATCAGCCTGTCCAGACGGGAAATAGCCCCGAGACGCCAGCGGGCATTAGACGAAAGGACAAAACAGATCGGGTAGAAGTAACATGAGCCCTTCAGATCTGGGACAGACGCCTTGTCACTTTGCGTATTGAGCCACTGGCTCTACACACCTTGGTATACCCTTGCCACCTCAATGCCACCTCATGTGATGATGATTCAGAGCCACCAATGACTGCCACGCCCGAAATTCGAAATTGACTGTAAATGTTCTGTGTTAATGACGATATCTTCCAACCAGTGTTTAGTTCACTTGCATCTCCAACGCATCCGCCATCGACGGAGTTGAAACGTTTTATCTAGGTACCCGAAATTTTGCAGAAGCCCGCGACGCGGGCATAGAGTGGGAACGGCAATCAGTGGGTGCAAATACCGGAAGTGTAAGGATTTGGTGCAGGGGGTCCCACTGGTAACGGAGTCATGGCGAGTCATGGCGCACAAAATAGGCCAGGACAACAGGCCTATAACGCCCTCGCGAGCCTCTGGTCCATACACTTCGGAGCGGTGGTGGTCATATGATTCAGGAAAGGCGCCCCAATTGTTCATCCTTCAAAGCAGGGTAAAAATAGAGAGGTAATAGATCGCTGACGCTCATTGAACCCACCATACCTGCTGACTATTAGCCTTGGCTCCTTTTTTACCGGAAATACGCGTGGCAGCGGTTATGGTAGTTTCTCGGTACGACCGTATCACCCAATTATCTGTCAAACTTTAAGGTGTGGCCTCCACGTAATTTCCTCGCCTTTAATTCCCTGTAGTGTCGGATGACCCTATCCCTTTCCTCCTCCATCATAGCTTTTTGAGCTATGCTTAACACTCCGTGTGGGACTGCATCGCTCTTTGTCGCACCGCGAGGAAGGTCCCTGATCTCGGGAGGTTCTTGGGCGATATCGTTAAGCCGCCGGGGAGCAGAACTCGAGACGGATAGGAACTCCTTTGTTACATTCCGCGGGTTCGTAATCACGTCAGAGATGGTTGCCGGCGGTGGATCCGAGCATTTTTTCGAAGAGGGACGGGTTTCGTCTGTTTGTTTGCCCTCCCTTCCTGTTTTCTGCGCCGCTTCTTCTCTCCGCACTTTGCGCGCCTGCGCAGATGACTGTCGGAGAGCAGTTTTGATCAGAGGAGTCATACTGTTCTCCACACGCCTGCAGAGCAGTGGTGGACATGTCGACAAACATGGATCATTCATATCAGGCTGCAAACGCCGCTCACCTATTGAATTGGGAAATCGTTTCACCCGGCTTTATCCTGAGTGCCGGGGTTTTCGCATTATCCTTCATATCGGTTGTATTCTTACGCCTTTTTTTGCGTTGGGGGTCGTCCTCGTCTGAGTTGGTGACTCCATCGAGTTGGCGCTTCTTTTTCCGGTATTCTCGTCTTATCCGTCCAGCATCAAGGACACGCGAGACTGACTTTGGAATAGGTTCGTGTTCTATGGAGATCTTGGGGGCCAAATCGATCCCTCTGCAGAGTGAGCATTTTTTTCAGTCAGCTGAACTGTGATTGCATCGTGCATACCGTCGTGCTTTTCGTTGTTCTCTTGCGGAACGTGTAGCTCGCTTATGAGGCATTTGACACGATAATGAAGGAGCTGAGCACCACCCAGTCAACGAGGAGAGCGGGGAAACAACAACGTTGTAAGATAAATTACTAAGGACAATCGGGGATGCGGCATTGAATTGAATGATTGAATCACGTGACTTGGATGAATAGATCGCCGGGATCCCAATGGATACCTTGAGCACTATTATTATAGCGTCGACAGGCTAGTGTTGACGAGTATATTACTATGTCCAGTATAAGGTACCCTCCGTGCCTGTCCACCTACCGAGCAGACATACAAAGCCAACGACACCCACAAGGTACGCAACAATGATGGCTGTTTGCTCGCGGAATCATTACCACTGGTGAAAGATGAATTGGTGAAACGAACCTAATTTCCGCTCGGGCATCTCCCCAATGTCATAGCCAGGCCGGGGAACGCCCATAACGTTGCAGAATATGTGTGCTGTGATTGGCGGGAATATAGATCCAGTGCGAAGAAAAAGATAAGAGGAATAGAAACCGAACACGCAAGTATAAGTGAATTGAAAGGCTACGAAGGGTCAACGGTCGGCAAGGTGACTTGTGTCGAGCTACCTTACCTGTGCTGATCACAGCCCGCTGCATGGCCGTTGAGGTCCGCCCATACCGGTTGTATGTCTCCCAAGCATGGTGTACGTGTGCTGTAACAAGGCAGGTAAGCTCGTGGTTCCAAGCACTCGGGAAGTAATTCCCACCGGCTCCAAATAGAAAGGGGGACAGAAAAATCATTCGCAACCTCGAGGCCTGTGCAAAATGATACACAGTGAGGACACACGCTCGAAAGACGATTTCTTCCGTGATGGGGCCCTACCCATGTGGACACGTTAGGGGAATGACACAGTTGATCAAAGTGAGCCACCCACGATAAAATAGTTGCGCATACCCGTGATGGAGAAGAAAAGGGTTGTGACATCTTCCTGGAAACACCAATTACGCTGACCAGGCAGCGTCTCACGCGTGAACTGTGCATAGAGGGGTCCAAGAAAGAGCAAAGGGGTGACGAGATGCGGGAAAATACTTGTGAAGCGACAGCCCAGGTGATTCAGAGTCATGTACAACGCTCCCCAAGGCTGGAGTCATTAGTTTCGCAATCAAAGAAGAGATCAGAACATACATAAGCATTGGCCAACTCTGCCGACATCAAGACGAACACGATTGCGCAGCACGTAAGAGTCGCGCCGCTTACAGCGACAAGGCGCGCCCAAATCACATCTGGGTCGTCCCTCCAGCGCTCATTGTGCAACTTGGGTCTTGCAAGTCCATGATCAAGGTATACTTTGGTCTTGGCAAAAGAGAGTCGTGCATCCTTGGAGATATATATCGATCCGACGTAGCAAGTCACGAAAAGGGCGGCAAGGACATGGGCAGTAGCCACTGGGATCATGTCTATGGGTTAGAAAGGGTTGAGAGTAAGTCTGCCTGCAACAGACCGCCTTTTCTAGTCGAAAAAAAGCTGGTTATTGTTCTGCTGTTGACCTTTTGGTACATTGTCCAAGTTCATGGCCGTCAACGCGTGACCGTGGGACAATCACAAACAGACACAAACCGTCGCTCATTGACCGACCCGTCCTACTCCGTCTCACTCAAGTCCGTCATGTTGCCCACCCTCGTTCGCCGCCAGTTTACTGGGCTCATTCCCCCCAAAATCGCAACACCTACTCATCTCGTATGTCCATGTATCTTTTTCTGAGTCTTCTTTTAAGAAATTCTAGTCTGCAGGTTCTGGGGAGGGTCTCGCACCTTTGGTGAATTTTTATTCCAAACTGCCAAAGGGTCGTGCACCAACAGCAGGATTCGACCCCGAGAAGAAGGCCTTGAATCGACTGGGTCTCACGATTCTCTTCTTCTTTGGTGTCGGATATACTATTGATTATAACAGTATGTTTTCGTCATGTGCTCGTGGAGCAATCACTAACGGAATGTTACCTCCTTCATTTAGTGCACTTGAGTCAGTAGCTTGTTAGTCTGATCCGCGGCTATACTCACGTGTTTGACAGAGTACCACAAGAACCACCCGCACTAGATGCCCCGGAGCTGTTTGACTGGGTCCTTAGCGGTAATACGGTCGTCAACCAGTTTAATTCGTTGTACCGCCCGCGAATAGATGACGTATGTGTTTTATACCTGAAACACCGCGGGGCGTATAAACGATCTGGTTTGAAGGTAAGCTGAGTAAAAAGGAAACTCGTTCTTGAACTTCCTCGGAAGTTGTGTCCCTGAGTTTCGGCTATCCTTATCACAATGCCTATAGACTACAATCCAACAACGGGACAATGCAGATTCTTGTTCCTATCGGAACCCGTTGGCAAGTTGCGATGTTTGGACCAAGTACCGCGACCTCGGGGGAATTTCAACTTAGCTGTTGCCATCACGTGGACTTCAAAAGATCATTACTGTGATAATATGACTCAGGCTCTGGTCGCTAGCTGGAGTTACGCCTCGAAACTGCCCCATGGCGCATTACTTGGATGAGCACACAGCTCGTAATGTGTCACAATTAACATGCAATGATACAGGTATGGTGCAATCTGGTATGCAGCGAGATCGCTGAAGACAGTGATTTTTAATGCGGTCGGCTCATCGCCATCCGGCACTGGAAACAAAACTCATTGACGTCGTCTACGGATCGTTGTATCTCCTCGCCAAAGTTCTGTGTTCACCGCCGCTGTCATCAGGTCCGGTAACCTCCAAGTTACGACAGATGCTTACCTTGGTACAGTTTGGCATCCTACAGTGGGGAGGGTGCCGGTAGCTGCGTTCACATCGCATCGAATCACAATCCATGATCGCGACAACCAAGTGTCGTTGAAAGTGCTGTCCCTCAGGTCAGTCCTTTTGTCCGGAGAACAAGGCGATTCGTCAACGTACACCACATTTTAGCCAGCGTGTGCCTTCTCTGTAACTCGACATTTAGCTTTGCCGGCACTGGGTAGGGATGAACGAATCTCACGCTACTTGTCTGCACATGAGTGACGTGTCAAGGGAGGAGCTTGGAGGCGAACGTGTCAAGGGGAATAAAGTTGTGGGGCGGGTACGCGGTTGCCCGACTTTATAGGCTTCCGTCAGCGGAAAGCCAATAAAATGTCGACAACAACACGTAGTGGTCCGTATCCGTTCTAGTAAACGTACGGTGTGGGGCGAACGATCAAATGGTCCCACAGGCCAACTTGCTGTACCTGTGGACCATGGACCATTCCAGCAGGATGCACGTTGCTCTCCTTTGCACCGACTCCACATCTCAGCGTGTTTGTCATGTGGCGGGATCGGACATCCTTTATCAAAAAGGCACTGTATAAGCTCTAGGCTAATCTGGAACCTGAGGCATTCGGAACAAAGATAGTTGGCCCGGAAACCCTGATCGAGTAGTAGCGCGTCATTATCTCGGCTGTCCGTTCGCCGTGTCAGTGTCAGTTTGAATTGAATTGATAGTGCAACTTATGGAGCAATGGGCGCTGTATCGTAATCCACACATTGTCTACAAGCTCTGGTCGGAGCACATGTTCGGCCGAATATCTTTTCAGCGCAAACTGTGGCTCGAGTCATTTGAACCACTGTCGAACCCAAGTAAGCTCAGGGTTTGCGACTTACCGAGATAAATGAGCTTATCCGATGTCCTTTGATGACGGACTCCTCTTCAGTCTCACGCGGTATTAGCCTGCCACCCGCAAAAAAAAACATGAGCGAAACATGGTCCATCTTACGATATCGGTGTGACAGATTGAAGGGGTGATAAGTGAATTAGAACGTGCCGCATTCATCCATCTGACTTTGGGGTCTCCACATTGTCAAGGTCGTGTACTTCCCAGCCACAATAGTTGTTTGTCAGTCATTTCCCGTCAGCTGCTGATCTTGACCACACATGTTCATTATCTCAATGTGGGGAATATAACGTTTAGTGCGGACGCGCCAATCCGGAAGCAAGATTGCGCCATGAGCACCTCGTGACGTGTCCAGTTTCGTTTTCAATAGTCCACGTGTACCTGAAGAAACCTACCATGTCAAGGTAAATTGCGATGGACACGTTTACCAGCCACGGACCTACGTGGCACAAAGAACGAAATTCGCTTATGGCTGGAACGGAGTATTGCGCAGTCCATCGCGCGCGTGGTTTGTGACAATGACGGTACTGCCCCTGACATCGTACCACGGGCGGCGACCAACTTGTGGAGATTCCAATAGTCCGAATGCTGTGTTGAACACGCCCAGTTAATGTTGTCAGGTCGACACGCGCGAAAGGTCATTGGACCAGGTATACATACCATGCACTGTGTGATCGCTTGTCTGACCATTCGGTTCGCTTCAAAATATCCACGTTCTTTCGCGGGTGTGGCAAGCAATTGAGCTCCACGGGGTTAATCCCAACTGCAGTTCCTGCCACATTTCTGAATGCGTAGCAATATGGGACTGTGCACAGGCCTGTGGCGAAACCCTGGCTGCGTGTGCACTCGTCTGAAGTTGAAAAGTGGTCCAAGGTTCGATTGTGGTCCTGAGTACATCACCATCAGAACGCAAGGAGGTACCATACTATATCCCCTTTGGTATGATGAAAGATCAGCTTGGGATAAGGAGCGGCAGATGCCGATGAGTACTACTGAACACTCATTCATTTGCATACGGACTCACGTTAACGGTGCACACCTTCTCACCCAATCGATCAAGACAACTTTATTGGCTGCCTCTGATAGGCGCGAGATCAGGTCTTCGCGAAATTCCGTGCCAAGAGAGTGTCAGGACCCTCAGATTCCAACACCCATCAAGTCTTCCTTTTGACGAGAAATGTCTTTTCCAAAGTTTGTTGTCTCCCTATCCGAGGTTTCCAAGGAAGAATCGCGTAGTGCAAAGCGCGTCAACGTCCACCCAGATAACCTGAAATCACTCAAGTCGTGCTCGGGCGACGTGGTTGCCTTATCGCGGGTAGATAACGACAGTTCAAAAAAGGTAAGAAAACAGCGGCGTTAGAAATGCTTGGTTGCTACCACCAAGACTGATTTCCCCCGCTCATGACAGGACTTCGCAGTTGGGGTCTTGTGGCCGCGCATAGACATCTCACAAAATGGCAAGTACCATCTTTTCGTGATCGTGTCGTTGTGTTACTAAACTGGATTCGGTGTTCATGTCCGATTTTTCGCTTCAGCTGTCTTGTTGTCACCCACGTTGCTCCTCACGGCACGCCTCGAGGAGGGTGATCATGTCCGAATTTTCCCTTTGCAGGGAAAGAGTGTCAGCAAGGACAGCTTGTTGCCATCATTGCATGATGCACAAGAAGCCAAATACATTCGTCTGCAAGAAATTTTTTCGGGGTCGACTGGGGCTGTCCAAGCTAGAAATCCTGACTCGGGGAAGCGGAGGGACTGGCTCGCAATCTTACTACGTGAACATATCGGTATGTACTGCCTACCATGGCAGGTGGCCAGCAAGCTGACATATCTCAATCGAATTTGATTCAGTTGGGTTAAAATTTATCACATCTTCCCAGATTGTGGAAGTTTTATATGAAGGTCGACCTCGGAGATTCTGCGTCGATTCCATCTCAGTGCGATCACCTGTCACAGATGATTCTGTTACCTCCGTCACCCAGGAGGTTGAGTCACTTTCCCTGGATTCAGGACCCCTTTTGTGGACAACTGGGTGGAATACGTCCGTCTGCATCCTGGAAAATGGCGTTGATCACCAAGCTGACTATCCGCACAAGGTGGGTCGTCATGAGACCTTCCATGGAGTCATGCTCACACTGCTCACACGTGGGTACCCTTCCAGCCAGATATCGAGACCCTTGAGCAAACAACACCAATTGATGCATACGCCACGGTTGGAGGGCTTGATAAAACTATTGCGGAGATACGTGATTTGATCGAAATTCCTTTTAATAGACCGGAGCTATTTGCGCATTTTGGTTGGTTTTTCCTGAGAAGTAACTCATGCCTCAGCTTACTCTGTTTGATAATTTTAGGTCTAAAACCACCGAGGGGCATCTTGCTTCATGGTCCCCCTGGAACTGGAAAAACGCATCTAGCACGTGCCATAGCTGCCTCTACGAGGTCTTCTGTCATCATTATCAATGGCCCGGAGCTATCATCGGCATACCACGGAGAGACCGAGGCGAGATTGCGAGAGGTCTTCCGAAAGGCACAGGACAAAAGTCCGTGCATCGTTGTTTTGGATGAAATTGACGCATTGGTCCCACGACGCGAGGATAGTGCTGGTGGAGAAGTTGAAAAGCGAGTTGTCGCGACGTTGCTGACAATAATGGACGGAATGGAAGATGAAGGGACCATCAAAAGGGTGGTAGTTATCGGGACGACGAACCGACCAAATGCAATTGACCCGGCGCTTCGACGGCCCGGTAGATTCGACAGGGAATTTGAGATTGGTGAGCCAACGCAAGTTCCCATCAATATATGGACAATGTGTTGAGATTGAATCATTCTACGTGTCAGGTGTACCAGACGCAGAAGCACGTCTGGCAATCCTGGAGGTCTTACTCGCTAAAACCCCTCATTCCATTTCTAAGCCTGACCTCCGTACTCTTGCGGGCCGTGCACATGGGTATGTCGGGGCCGACTTAAGCGCAGTGGTTCGCGAAGCTGGTACACTTGCCATTAAACGATGGGTGAGCGAAAACGTGCCACTGGACTCGAGCGGGTCAGGGACCTCTCCTTCTCTGAAACTTACCATCACGGATCTCTCCAACGCCCTGCCAAGTGTTCGTCCGTCTGCCATGCGTTCTGTTTTTCTGGATACACCGCCCATAAGATACGATGATATCGGGGGCCAAGCGATTGCTATTCAAAAGCTGCGTGAAGCTGTTGAATGGCCGCTTCTTCATCCTGAGGCGTTTGAGAGATTAGGTGTGCGGCCACCCAAGGGCCTTCTCCTGTACGGACCACCTGGTTGTAGCAAGACAGTCCTCGCGCGTGCTTGTGCAACGGAGAGTGGGGTCAATTTTGTGGCTGTGAAAGGACCTGAGGCAGGTGACCAGACCCGTCTTCTCGGATGAATCCTAATTCCGTCCCAGCTCCTGAGCAAGTATGTCGGCGAATCGGAGAGAGCAGTGCGTGAGATATTTAGGAAGGCACGCGCGGCGTCGCCATCCATCATTTTCTTTGTTTGTCTCTCGCCATATGGTGCATCAATGTTGACTCATGGCTGTTGTGATAGGACGAAATTGATGCGCTTGGTACCTCTCGGTTAGACTCGGAAGGGGTTTCGTCCCACGAGGGCGTGCTTACCACCATGCTGAATGAGATGGATGGGGTTCAAGAACTGGTTGGCGTCACCATCATCGCGGCTACCAATAGGCCTGATGTTATGGTGAGATTATTATATGTGATATTCCGTTTTCTTAACTTCTTACTCCTCAAGGATTCTGCGTTGGTGCGGCCCGGTCGCCTTGATCGGGTATTGTTCATTGGTCCGCCTGACCAGGAGGGCAGAGAGGAAATCCTGCGCATTCGAACGAGAAAGATGCGCGTTGAACCCTCACTCAATATCACACAGATTGCCTCCATGGTTCGTATGATGAATCAGGACCATATTCGTTGTGACTAATCTCGTGCAGACGGATGGTTGTAGTGGAGCGGAGATTTCAGCGCTCTGTCAGGAAGCTGCATTGCTAACGATGCGAAAAGATATCCATGCACCTTATGTGCGTCTTTTCCCTTGGAAATTGTTGCATTTCTCATGGAGAGCGTCAGGTGCCACAAACAGCTTTTGAAGAAGCTGCACGACTGATTCGAAAGCAAATCACGCCGGAGATGATGAGGAAGTACCACGATTGGAGTGAAAGATATGGACTGAAGAGTGTGTGATTAGTAGAATATATGGCGTGGGAATCAGTTTGATATCTGTGACACGTGACGCTATAACACGTGGCTCAGACAAACCATTCCAAGTGCCTCAACATCGTCTGGAAGATGACTTTCCCCATCCAAGCGACTAATCGTTCGACTCAATAACTCTGTTCAACATGGGTCACAGGAATTACCTGAAACTACAACAGGATCATCCTCGGTCGCCGCTGGTCTTTTCTCTTCGATGGTGTGCAATTTCTGCTGATCGAAGACAACTCGTTGTCAAATTCTCAAGCACTTATTCACTCGAGTTTCACAAGTTTTGCGCTGATCGTGGTCATGCGGCCGTGCTTCGTGGGCCTGGCAAACTCGCTGGAAATCTATTTAGCATAGCGGTGGATCTCGTAGAAGGCCTTACCTATTAGGACCCACGCAGCCCCCTTGGTGAGCGAAATGGATGGGGGACGCAGTTGACGGTCCTCGTCAAGGCTTTCCACGCGCAAAGATTTGTCTACGGAGATCTCCCTGTCGCTTGTGACGTTAAAAACAATATCGTATTACTGGATCACGGGGGGAGGAAAGGAGGGAGAGGCTTCTACCCGCTTGGGTCTCTTTGGAGCTGACGGTGGGATGGGATGACCGCCCTGACCTGAAAATCACAATGGGCGACGATGAATCTGCTTTGGCGTCCACGTTGACAGAGATTGGAGATGTGCTGTAACCATTGTTCGTATATCATTACTGCATGTTTGAACTATGGCTCAAGCATATCGTCCGCAGTCTGCCATCACTTAGAATCCTGATGTTATATTGAAGTTCTTATCTAAGAATTAGTGGTGTCCGTTTTATTCTCATTCTTCAAGATCCTTTGTTACTATGACCAGCTGCCTCGTGATACCTTTCATTTGCCAATCCGACCTACAGAAGATAGGGTGGAGATCCTACGTATTTACATGAGCCCAGCGCGCACATGTCCAAGGTATAACCATGAAAGGACAGGCTCACTCTGCAAGTGTCAAAGCTACGCATTATTAATGCGCTCCGAATGGTCGCTCCCAATACGGACTTTGCGCTCACAGATGCCTATTTCCGAGAAGGGAGAATACACATCGACGCAAAGGCGTTGCTGGATCTCCGCGGAATAAGACACACTAATCGACCATGTCGTGTTATCCGATCATTGCACTTCCGTAATGCTCGACCTTGGTCCTGAGGCAAGACGCTCGCGAACACGAACATCCTAAGAAGAAACATCCGAAGCATCGCTGTACATTTGTGTACACGTTATTTTTCCAGTCGGGAATCATTCGCGGTGGTGATTCTATTAGTGAGAGCAAAGCACAAAGCTCGTATACAAGTCAAGTTGGCCTGGCGCTTACACTACCTGGCGAGACAGTATACCGCGAACAGTATCGTACAAACACGAAGAATGCGGGTATGCATAGAACACAATCAGATGGGCATACATTGATGTCGTCATATTCATAGAAGGACCAAGGGAAGAAACAAGAAGCGTACTTCAACGATATCGAGTCGTACAGAAACGCACCAACAAAAACCGCAATCCACCGAAACACGGTCGGTCACCAGCATGGAAGGAGACCCAAAAACATCTAGAAGACACACTGGGATCACTATATAAAGCCCTGAAGCAGAAGAAACAACCTACTTCAAATGAAACTCAAATTCCGATGTGCACGAAAACAATCCGCTTCTCCAACGACACCTCGTCTGCCATCTCCACCGCAGCAGTGTTCAGTGCCGTGGCTGCGTATTCAAAATCGAGCACGGGCTGTTTGAACATTTCCTGGTAAAATCGAGTGACCACCTGATGCGCAACCGCATCGTCCACCCTCCACAACGTCCCAATTACGGCGTTAAAACCTGCAAACTGCATCCCTGCAGCCAGATGGAGTACCTCATCCGGCGTCGACTCGTCCCCAACAGCCGTGTGACACGCAGACAGGAACGCAAACTCGGAGTTGGCGTAGCGCTCCTGGATGATACGCATCAGCGTCAGCTTGCCATCTCCCATGGCAAACCACGAATCAAAGGGCTTTTGCTTGTGCTGTGCGCCATGGCAGGCGACGTGAACCCAGCGGTGGCCCCGGAATGCCTCCACGGCACCTTCGATCGTGGCCTCATCGCCCGTGACGGTGTCGAATGTCACGTTTGGGGGCATGCCCGTTTCGTGACGAATCCGTTGGAGTTCGTGCGCGACCTCTGGTAACTCGCCCAGCTTGGTGTCAGCACTCGGCCGCGCTTGACCGATTGCTGCGAATGAAATCTCGTTTGCCGTCCCAGGGGCATTTTTCGCTGCACGAAGACGTTCGCGAGCACGGAGAAGGGCCGACAGAGATGGGGCGTATGAAGAGACGTACATATCCATGAGATTCTTCTTGGCTTTCCGATGCGGACCTGCGGCATGAAATGGGAGAGAGGTGAATGCCGACGTTGGACACCACCAGATTCGTGACCCCGGAGGTAACTGTACATCGTCTTGCAAGACGAAGACAATTGGTTCGACCACGGAAGACCACAATTCGCGCAACACTTCCTTCACATAATACTCCCTGTTTGGTCCATAGGCATGCGCATCTTGAGTAAGTTCCGATAACTGGGTGCATAATTGGGTGATATCCGCGATCGAGCAAGGTAAAACCACGTGAAGGGGCGGGCAATTATGAAGAACAATGAGAGCATCGCAGGAGTATTTGCTTGCATTCACAATGATGATGGGACCTTGTTCAGCAGCTTGTTGAAGGTTGTCGAAATGGGGAGGTAAGAGGAATCGCGAGAACCCATCCAGACAGCGAATCTCCTCCACCACGACCCGCCATTCTTCCCGAGCCCACCAGTATGGTTCTGTGTCACCTCCACTTCGTTGTGCATGCTTCCTCAGGTCCACACTCAATCGTGCGAATCTCTCCGCCAGTTCGCGTTCGTGGTTACCGCGACTCTCCAACACAGCTAAGGAAATATCAAAGCGGGCAAGCTGGTTCCACAGGATTCCTCGGCCCTGCTCCAGTAGCTCCACAGCCATCTTGAGGTCACCATTCCTTGTTGCACATGAGAATGCATTATTGGCCACATCAGCCACTCTTGCTTGCATTGTCTCGTGTCTTGAGTCAAGAGAAGAGGTAAAGGAGGTAAAGTGGTCCAATGTGCTGAGTAATGTCTGATAGGCCTCCAAGGCTGAGGGATGATGATGCTTTTCAGCATTTCTAACCCACTCTTGGATTGCATTCAACAAATCCAATGAAACTGCAGGGAAACAGGCTATCAACAGCCTATAGATCTGAAAAGCCTCATCTGGTGAAGGAAGTGGTTCATGGTAAGATTCTGGTGAGTAACTGGCTGAATCAAGTATGATATTTGCTAAATGACCAGCTGTGGATGCAAAGTCTGGATATTGGACTGGATATGCATCCAATGCTTTCTGAAGCAATTTGATTGTTTTAACTAAGTCAGAGTAGTCCTTCAATCTCATGAAACGTTCTCTAATTGACAGAGAAAGATTGAAAAGAGAAATTCCATGATCCTGATGGTTTGGTGGACATAGCTCCAGACATTTCTCTCCAAGGTCAATGGACCTATTGAGATCAGCAAGATTATGCTGTCTTCGATAACAGTCAAGCATGGATGTTGCCAGATTTCCAAGAGCTGTGGAATAGACTAGATTATCTGTTGAACAAAGCTTGAGCCTTTTCTCTTGCATGTCAATAGCTTTGTTCAAGTCTGCCATATATCCTTGCTTTTCATAGCGCTCTAATAGAGATATTGCAAGCTCTCCAAGGGCTCTTCCATAATCTGAGTGGCCTGCTGGGCACAATTCAAGCCATATCTCTTCCATGGCTATAAGTTTGTTTAGGTCTTCCTCTTTCTTTTGAATGCAATAATGTTTCCACAAGTCAATTGCAAGATCTCCAAGAGCTTTTCCATGTTCTGGATGGCCCAGTGGACATAGATCAAGTTTTTTTCTCCAAAACTCAATGGCTTGATTGAGATCCACAATATTGCCTACTTGGATATATCGAGAGGAGAATGAAATCCCAAGATCATTCAAGATATTACTATGGTCTGCATGACCTGAAGGACAAAGATCCAATAGAGCTTGATTCACTTCAATGTATGTGGATGCAAGGGCCACATTTTTAAACTGATATGTGAACTCATGTAGCTTTCGCTCATACATTTTCAGAGCTGAGAGGCATTGATGACCATCTGGCATAACCTAATATGATACATGTCAATCAGAACTAGAGTATAGAATAGACCTTACCAGCACATCAGTAATCACACATTTCATGGATATAGTGGCAGGACCAGCAGGAAGCCCAGGTATATTGTCTAACAAATCATTAGCATCTTAACTAAGAACTAAATATGTGATTTACATTGCCATTCGTTGCCAGACTCTAACAAGTTGATTACACTTGTAGTGATCTGATCACCCAAAGGCTCTTTGTTCCATGTAGAGGTGAGCTCCTCTGGGAGAATGCAAACAGAAATTCCAATAGTCATGGAAGAAGATGCAAAGCTACAGTGGAAAATTTAAGCAAGAATGAGTACAATATCTATATCATTGCTTACAAGAGAAAGGGGTGGTTCCAAGTGACTATCAACCCATCTTCTGATTGCTTTCCAGAACATGTTATTTTGGACACATCACCAACATGAAGAGTAACATGGATGTCCTGTTTGGGAAGTGGAGACAGAAGGATCAATTGACCAACTCACAGAAAGAGTGAGTTATCACCATTATACCAGTTAGTAAACAAAAACACACCTATGACTTGGAAGGACAGATCCCCAGGGTTCTTCCTGTTCATTGGAAGTCAAGGAAAGTCAAGCTAGAGATGTAATGGTGATTTCACAGAAAGGGTATTGTAGAGAAATGTAGTGCAAAGATTTTCAATGATATGAAGAAGTAGAAATGTGAGATCAAGGAGCTTTGGTAAGCAAGGTAACAATAGAATGGAGCAAGTACAAGGGATTTCAGACAATTAGATGAAGGGCTAGGGCCACACAAAATGGCAGGGTAAGCTGAAGATGAAGCTCAACACAATAAAACAAATGGAACTAAGGGCACTGTGTCACAACTTTGGCAGGTAAGTGGGCAGTGAAACAAGGTAGGTAAGAGACTCAAGAATTTGTGTAGGGGAGACCTATGAGATATGGACAGGAATGGGCAAACTGGTAAGACAGAAAAGGGTAGGGGTGAGGTAATGTGGTTAGATGGAAAGAGACAGACCAGCAGAACACTTGTAGGGGCAGGGAAGCTGGATAATGGCAAGCAGGCACAGATACAGGGAGCAATTAAACAGGAAAAGAGATCTGGATCTAGAAAACAGCAGTCAGGAAAATGGTTGAAGCAAGGTGACACAGAAAGAGTAAGACTGGATGTATAGGACTGGGACTTTGGACAACTCACATCTAGACAAAAACAAGGCAGTCAAGAGATGAGATACAGTATAAAGAAAGCCTTGAGATGCAGCAAAAGCAATGAAGATTAAAAGATCTAGGATAAATAAAGTGAGACAACTCACAGGGAACACAGCAAACAACGGTGGGGACAAGTAGCAAACAATCAAAGAGTGGTGGATGGTGGACAAAGATGTGAGTAGGAGTCTTCAATGCAATGGACAAAGGTAGGAGCTAGTGGCACAGAATGATGGTATGACAGATGGGTAGGGAATGCAGCAGAATGAATGAGATGTCAGGAGATTAGTGCAAGGCAGGCTGAACGTTGATGTTGAGCGCTTGAGCGATTGGGCTAGAGTCAACAAAAGGCAGGTGGAAGGATACTATTTGAAGGATTGGAGAGAAGTTGACACGGTTTTTGTGACTAGATTTTACGATAAGGCAAAGAACATGCCATACACAATAAGATCAGCGAAGGGTGGATGTTGGTGGGGACTCACGCAGACGAGATGCTGCACGATAAAGCGCTCAAGGTGAACGCAGGAACTTGCCGCTTACTACGGTGTAACAAAACCAAAAGGGAGATATATGGATATGCGTCGAACGGGCCGTAGTACACTGCAGGAGCAGAACGATGATTTGGTCTGCCACAGCGGAGATTCAAACATTGGGCAGGACGGAGTACCAATCCTAATGGCAGTGCCACTGCGTCGGCCCGCCCCTCAGCCCGCCGTTGTCACCGCTGGCCGCCTCCTTACTATCAACGCTGCACTTGGTTGAACTCCACCAAAGAACCGTCCGCCCGCCAGCATTTGCTGAGTCTTGTCCATGCTCCTTGCATCTCTTGCTATATAATCGTGTATGTGCTCTGTAAAATAGATGCCGTGTTGACCATGTCCACACCAATGGGGGTGCTCAGCATTTTTTCTCCAACACCTGGCTTCGTTCCCATGCAAGATCAATAGTTACAAGGCAATGATTGCTTCCGAGTTTTTCCGAACTATGTAACAGACGGCGGCCGTCTTGGTTGTGCCAACTCAGGCCAAGTCATCACGGCTGTTAGCCAGCGGGCATGCTTCCCACCCGTTTCAGCGTAATCCGCATTGAGGACGTTGAGTCACCGGACGCTTGTAGTCGGCTCATGGCCGGATTCTCCAAAGGTAGTTTTTCACAGTTTCTCTTATTTTGTGTA
This sequence comes from Phylloporus aff. rhodophaeus, assembly GCA_038094475.1. Classification (NCBI taxonomy): domain Eukaryota; kingdom Fungi; phylum Basidiomycota; class Agaricomycetes; order Boletales; family Boletaceae; genus Phylloporus; species Phylloporus aff. rhodophaeus. Next base: position 2,151 of record JBBPUD010000133.1, on the reverse strand, counting down.
TATCTGCCACTGTTCTAGTACTCCAGATATTTCTCATGGACCCCTCTGAGATGCCGATTGCAACCACCTGTTCGCAGAACGACAATCACGGCTCATCGGATGCACTCGGCCGATCTACCCTTTAGCCGAACATCGTTCTCCAATTACTAACATGCCTTGTCTCCAAAAGCTGGGTCAAATCTGTTCCGGTATCGTTTGTCATGTGTCGAGTGAATACCTGTGGTATTTAAGAGTCGGATGTCTCAAGCCGTCTGGCCCCATGGACCTCACCTGATTCACGATACTCACGAACCATGATCCAAGTTCACGACAGCCAGAGTCCATCTCTAGCCTCAGTTGATACCGTTCCTGTGGGCATGGGTGCACCCTCTGGCACGACATCTACCTCGTCGAGTCCTCCTCCAGATAGTGCCCTGATGCTCGACATTGAACATGTACTCGTGGAAGATGATCCGCGAACTTGGTCGAGTACCAGAAAGGTTAGCATTCTGCTCTGATTGCACGGGTGAATATGGCTAACGCCCCAACTGCTGAAGAACGTGGTTTTGTCAATCGTTTCCGCTGCCTCTGTGATCGCAGGCATGTCCGCCAACATTCAGAACCGTGCGTGGTGCTCCTGTCCCAGGAATGCAGTGCCCATGATGCATTACCTAAATGTCAGCCGCAAACGCTCAGATCCAAGAGAAGTTACATGCGACTCCCTATCAGATTGGCATGACTGTGTCCTTTTCAATCCTTGTCCAGGGAAACTTCCCCCTCTTTTGGAGTGCGGTCAGTGAGATCAAGGGGAGAAAGGTATGTTATATTTTGGAATTACGTTGGGTTGCGCTCATTTATTTGTTATTGACAGCTAGTCTACTTGTCCTCTGTTGCGCTGTTCACCATAGGTTCGATCATCGTTGCCGTTTCAAACACTATAAGTCTTGTTATTGGCATGCGGGCGGTCCAGGCAGCTGGGTAAGCCTTTTATATGGAACTCTTTCCAGTCCACTTGATTCGTCTCCATAGTTCAAGTGCCGTTATTTCTATTGGTGCTGCAACGCTTGCAGATATTTATGAACCGGATCAACGAGGGTCAATGATGGGTGTCTACTATGCTGCGCCACTCTTGGGTCCTGCCATCTGTGCTATCCTGGGTGGCGGGCTCGCGCAGGGTTTGGGTTGGCGCGCAATCTTTTGGTTCCTGGCGATTTGGGGGGGCATGATATTTTTAGCGTTCCTATTTCTGTTCAAGGATACCTTCAGGAAGGAGCGAAGTTTGACATACCAAAATGTCTCGCAGAGACGCATCAGGGAACGCTTAGTCGCGCAAGAAAAGAATGCCGCACGAGCAGAACGACCTGCCGTTGGTGAGAAGACATCCGACAGTGACGACCAGATATCCCATGATGTGGAAACGCAAGCTGCGGCCGTCCCACCATTAACTATCAACGAAATCAATGTATCAATCATGGATGCTAATCCACTCCCACCCTATTTGCGCGTTCTCAGCCGCAAGAATAATATCACTATCTTATTCGCTTCTGGTGAGTTCCGTAGCATCGAGCCTAGTAGCCGATTTGACTGTTCTACAGGGCTTCTTTTCGCGTTTGGTTTCAGTATCCTGTACACGTGTGCACGAACGTTAGCTCTCTATTACAATTTTAATGCCATGAAGACCGGCCTGGTGTTACTTTCGTATGGGATCGGTCAGTATGCCTTTGTGTTACCTAGGAGAGATTCATACGATTATTCTTTTGCTTTAGGAAGCATTCTGGGCAGCATCTTAGGTGGACGGTGGTCTGATAGGACACTCGCTCGACTCAAAGCAGCAAATGGTGGGGTCAGCTACGCAGAGGTGAGCCGAAAAAACTTGGAATTATACTCGGTTGCTGACGGGGCTGTAGATGAGGTTAGAAAGTACTAAAATTGCTATGTGGTTCTTTCCTCCGTCCGTTGTTGGCTATGCCTGGGTCTGCCAGCAACGCGTGCACGTCTCGGCTATTTGTATCATGCTCTTCTTGTCTGGATTCCTTTCGATGTAAGTGTTGGAATTTCAATCCTGCAGCGTCGTCACCAGATCGTCGCACGTGATGAGCTGATAGGGAAGAGGTATTGGCGTGCCTATGGAAACGATTTGTAAGCCGCTGTTGGGAGATTCTCGTGCGCATC
>JBBPUD010000132.1:0-52235 GCA_038094475.1 Phylloporus aff. rhodophaeus | reverse complement strand
CAAATAATGTGACGTACATTTACCACTTCACCGTCAGTGTCTGGGGTCGCTTGTATGCCATAATGCAGGCACCTGCAAGTCGCTAACCGATAGAAGCTCCGAGTGGTAACAAGCGAGCATGAACTCCGACATGCGTCCCTAAACGTGCGAGTCGCTAGCGAACAAATGGCGGGTGATCTGAATATCCACCTCGGATGGGGTTAGAGAGGACGTAGTTGCCATCGAGGACGAGCGGGCACCAAACTATTGTCCCGAGTTGTTTCACTCACCAAAGAATTTATTAAGTTGGAGCTGAGCGGATGTGGCGCAGGAATGGAATGATATTAACTTGTACACGACCCCAAGTAAACGTGCAATCGTTCCTAGACAGCAGCTGGTCTCTGTCCAGCAGAACGGGGCGTATTTTGTCCCTTCGATCTCGACTTTCCACTAGTACTCGTCGCTTTGGAACCGTGCCTTTCCTTTGGTTGTCTGAAACACATGAACTCGATACTTGTCGCCCGCCGACTCTCGGCCAGTATCTTCTTGACCTGATCAAGGTGCTCCTGCAGGTTTTCGTCCCCGGGGCGACGAGCATACGCCACAGATATCCTATTGTACAATTCGGAAAGGGTCTTTGTTGCGGTATGTGAAACGTAACGGGCCAACGTTTGATGCATGAATTCAATTTCGAGGGTTGCCTGTAGCAGTTGATGAGCGGCTGCTGATCCCCGGTCAGGGGCACATTGATGCCTACCCGCAACATTCCGCCCATGCCGAAACGTTTGACTTGCTGGAAACAACGCAAGGCTTCATTTGCGGCGTCCTCGACGAGCGCATGTAGAACACGATCGAGCAACCCTTCTGCCACACGACTGACTTGTGCATGAATCTCGACGAGTGACATCGACACTCGGAACATGTAAGGCCGGATCTCTGTTGGGGAACACATCGTCATATGTGGTATGTTTCAGATATGGTGCTTACCACTTGGTTGCGGGGTCTCATACCAGTCCATCTCGCGATCCAAAATGCCTTCCCGTAAAATTCGAGTCACCACACCAGACTTGGGCTTCACATACGCCTCAAACAGCTTTTTATCCAATGCTTGCACTACCTTGATGAGAGTCTACCATGACAAGAATTACCATCACTTCGGACCACAAAGTGATTAGCAAAGCGCACATTACGATCATCTTCCTTGGTTATGCCGAATGCATTCTCTAGCTGGGAGGTCATGTCAGGGATCAGCGTCCCTGAGAGGTATACAAAATTAGACAGCATGAGAAGTAATCTAGTGTCCTATTCAACATTGAGACAGCTGAATTCCCACTGATAACTCGTACCCACCGTATCGTTCAAATCGAACGGGTTTGATAGCAATTGTTGACCCGAACTACAGGTCTCCGGTGCAAACGTCCACTCGGACGACGTCAGATAGACCAGACCATCTAAGAATGCATAGACCGCATCCAAGAACGCTTTCGTAACCTTTGCTGCGAACGCAGGCGTGATTTGGCTATGCTGTATCGTCCGGAATGACGAGGAAGTCGATGATAACTCGATCCCACCTGCAATTTTCAATCCCGATGTGATCAAATGTCTCTGAAATATGTCAAGCAGAGACATAAACTGTGTCACAGAGGGATCTGGCGTTGATGGTGCCCATGTCTCAAGTAGGTGGAATAGAGTTGCGTCTATTAATAACAAGTGTCAGTCGAATACACGCAAGGATAGCAAAGCGACAACCTCGCAACCAGGCTCGAACAAGGATGTCCCCAAACTTCCATCGAGCACTTTCTAACAGATTCCTGAGATTCGAACCAGCATCATGGACAATGTCCATTCCTGTCACCTCAGTAGCGCAGTCTTGGATCTCAATAAGAATCTTGATTAGAAAGTGGGCAGTGGTCAGGGAATTCGAGTTTTTCGGAAGCAACTTCGGAGGTGAGTCATCGCTACTCCTTTGCATCACCACTGCATCGGAGAGGCTGAAGAATTCAGACAGGAGAGAAACATAGAGTTTCACAATATCAAGTGCCATTTGGCTACATTGCTGGGCACTTCGTCGTGAACCAGACGGCTAGCATGTCGGGGTTAGTACCCCGTCTAGCGAGCAAGTATTGGACATACTCTCTTAAATTTTCCTTCTATAAAACTTTTAGCGATCTTCCAGAAATTAGGAAGTGAAGAGACCAGTGTCTCGGATATGTTTTTGACCATCTCAAAGATGAGCTCCCAAACTTCATGACCTCCACCCTGAGCTACATAGCTAATAAGACATAGCCAAGCTGGCGATCATGTCAAGACCCACCAATCACTGTCTCCGGTTGTTTGGTCTCAAGTGCTGTAAGGCATAGTTGTAACTGAGATCTCATTGAGGCATTTAAGCTGTCCGAATCACTTGTCTCAGGAATGGCTTGGTTTAATGCATCTGGGAGCAATTCAGAAACGCTCTTTCAACGATGGCGGACTCACCCTTGATCGCTTCTACACTAGATTGACACGAGGTATTGATCTGCTTCATGACATGAGTATGTTGACTATCAAAGTAAGTCCATATCGGGTCTTGAGTTGTATTCAACTCCAACAAAATCCTTTCCATCCCATGAGCGAAAAGACCTCATCAGAATAGATAAACAACATACTCTATCGTCTTCTCTTGCTCCTCGACACTCCGACTGGGATCTTGTAACTTTGACAAGAGAAGCGATTTCATCTCCGCCATGACCTTTTCGACATTGGACCAAACTTTATCCAGTATCCGTTTCTGTTCCGATGCGGAACCATCCGACTTTCCATTGACCGAGTACTCGCCGGATGCCATTTGACCTTGTCTAGACTCCCGAAGAAATTTGCCCTTGTTGTACGTTCGTAAAGCAGCTTCATACTTGCCCTGTGTGAATGGAAACCGATCACAACCCACCGCATATCAGTAAATCGAATGCTGACCGCTTCGATGGATTCTGCAAGCGATCCGGGTAAACTGAAAAAGAACTTGGAGCGTTCGAACACGGAAAGTGTGGTGCGTAATCTCTGAGCCTTGGCCGAGTTCTCCAAGACCGGGAGGAAGACTTGGTTGGCCTTGACGGCAGAACCTACTCGGGCGCGTCAGCAAGGGGGAATCGCAATGCACGTAGGCATACGTTTCAAGTGGTCGGTGAGCGGCTTCGATCCATACTCGCTGTCATCAGACAAGAGGCCCTCCCGCATCTCAGCATACAGCGCTTGTATTCTCGTGAGCGACATTGGCCAACGTACACTTGTGGGGCGTACCATCCGTGCAGGCTTTTACAGCGACGAAACGATCAAAGTTATCCTCGACGAGCACCCGAACTTGCTGCGACCGTGCGTCAATGGACGTCTGGAGATGAGATATGCCGACTGCCAGGTTTTGATACGTCGCGTTGGGATGAACCGTGGCTAGGAACGCCTTGGGGTCGAACGACTTGGAACTCAACATGACAGCAGCTCCTGTAGGTGCATCAGACGTAGCCCATGACACGAAGAGCACGCGTTCTCACTCGTCTCAGCGTCCATGCTCCTGTAACTAGGAGAAAGAGGTCATTCAGATGTCAGAGAACAACAATGTGATGGGCGCACTCAACAGCAACACCTAAGCCCAACGGATCGCCATCACCAATTGAGGTCACGACGTCCGATAATGAATCTTCAAACTCATTGTCTACTTCTTCCCACTTCCTAGTGATTGTGAGTGTCAACAACCTTATTCAAGCAACTGTTGGCTCACGTTGGATTGAGTGTGGTTAGTTTGTAGGCCTTGAGCAGGGATGCGTCGTCCGCGCTGATACTGGCCTTGCTCGCTGGCATGCACGGCGGAAGGACCAATAAAGTGTGGCTGTGTCATAACGACACCAACAAAATGTATTAAACCAATATTGAGCATGCTAATTTAAGTAACAGACAAAGCAACGTTCATATGCTCTAAAAGATGATATCCTAGTGACTCCTTACACTGGGAGCACCGTGTTGAAGACATAGTCCCAAATCTTGCCTATAACCCAAGTCAGAGAGCGACATAAACACAACCGTTGGACGTACTGGTTACGCCAAACCCAAGCTCAAAGTTTTTGTAGTGATGGGCCAAGTGATATTTCTTCATCTCCCGCATGTATGCCGGGAGCCTAGTGTGGTGCAACCTACAAGGGATGAGTATGCAAGACAGGTCACGAGAGAGAGAACACTCACGCGTAGTGCATGCAATCATACAGGACGTCTGAAAAACAGTGAGGATGAGGAATAACAATGCTTAAGATACTCACATAATGTGAACGAGCCGGCGATGATACCGTTTGCAATGGCAGTTGGGAATAGTGTGTATGCAAGGCGTGTAAACGGTGCTTGAAGGGTGGCAAACAAAATTGGTGGCATGACAAGTCTCAAACTGGAAAAAGTGAGTACGAAACTTGTCCAACAGCTGGTAGACTCACCGATCCATTGGCATGTAGTGATGAATACCGTGAAGCAAGAAATGCAAAGTCAAGAAAGCGGGATGATCAGGCAAGAGCTCGTCAATGTGAAAGAGGAAACGATGCATCCCATACTCCAATAACGTCCAGATGATGTTTCCCAGGAAGAAACAGGGTAAAGTCTTGACGAACGAACCCATCGACAAAACAGAAAGAGCAGAAAGGGGGAATAGGGGTGCATCCCAGAAGGTGGGGATGGGGACGGTGAATTGTAACATTGAGCGCAGGAACAAATTGGCGGCGATGGGCAGCCAAAATAGGGGCACCACATACCATACTGTGCGAGTACACAACTGAATATGAAGTCAACAGGGTCACCACGAGAAATACCATGGTCAACTCACCTCAAGCACAGCGGGACCAAACAGACGTGCCGAGTCCTTGAGATGTCGTGGTTGATGAACCTGTCTCAAATAATATTGCTTGCTAGAGAGATGTTTGAGACGGCACAGGATACTGTAACGGTCCGACAGACCTAAAGTTGGCATTCCACATTTGCCACAGCAAAGGCTCTCGGAGGTTGAGAAACTGGGTCTTCTCATAGTCCTCAGCCGAGTCTGTGTTTTCTGGATGGAAATCATCGGTTGCTTCCCAATCTTAAGCAATATGAGAGGAAGCTGCGGAGAAGCAGTGCCAAAGACTCACCATCGCTGACAGTTGTCGCATCTGTGCCCAAACGACCAATAGAATACTCCTCCAACATCTCATACGCTGAATCCGAGTGGTCATGCGAGTCCTTGTCCTTCATGATTTTCTCCACGTCTGTCCCGGCGTTGTTGAGAATGAGATCGTCGCCTCCAGGATGATCAGCAACGAAGGCGGTCACATCGTACACCTTTCCGTTGAACGTCACCCAGCAGCTCTGTACGGACTTGTGCTGTTCGAGGTCTTCGAGAGCGTAGATACGGACACGCTTCGAGACAGACATGAAAAGATTTCGACGAGCGCTACACTATAATTTAATCACACTTTTTATTCCCACGGATATTTCCTTTTTCAGTTCTTTACCAACGTGGCACTCCACGCTCGCAAGATGTGCTTCATCACTTTGCCACTCGCCGTCTTGGGCAGTTCCTCCGCGTCTTTGCCATCCCCAACGAACCAAACCCATAGCGGTGTATTCTGTAGATATATGAGTATATCTACAAGAAAATATATTTATTCTCACCTGCGGGTTCATATTGTCTCGGACAACCTGACGAACTTGTTCCTTGGACATCGACGTGCCTGACTCGAGCACTATCCATGCCCCAACAGCCTCACCAAACTGGGCATCTGGAACTGCCACTGCTGCTGCCTCTCTAATAGACGGGTGGGATGTCAAAACATTCTCAATCTGAACGGGGAACAGATTCTGGTAGACCCGTCATTGAGTTCATGAACACTACCCTGTTTCGCAAGAGCTTACCTCTCCACCACGAATAATAATGTCCTGGTAGAACGTCATTCATTCTGTACCACTTGAAGCACATCTGAACGAACCTTGATTCGACCAACAACTGCGATACAAGATTCAGCTGCATCCATGACATCTGGCTCAGGGACTTACTCCTTAGATAACCTTCCTCGTCAATGGTGCCTTCGTCGCCTGTATGCATCCACACAGTAGATGAATCCTCCGGATCTGGACGCATGACCTTCTTCGTCTGCGCCTCATCCTTCCAATACCTACTACCATCAGCCAAGAATACCAGAATCAAGTGATACATCAAACACACCCTTTCTGTAGTAGATATCCAGTAACACATAGCTCCCCAGGGACCCCGACCGGAACGATGTTTCCTTGTGGGTCTATTATCTTTGCCTTTACGTGAGGCTGCACCTTGCCTACGGTCTCTACTCGTTTGATAATGGGATCCACAGGCGTGGACTGGAAGGAAACCGGGCTGCAGGATCTCAAGTCAGTGAAGCCTCGACCACTTGTCAAACGAACACCACCTCGTCTCCGCTACAGATTGCGACGGGATCAGTAAAAACAAGTGGGCCGAGTTGCCACCACGACGTACTCATGCCATACCCAACAGTCAGGTCCACCAAGTTGAGCTTGTCGATCAACTGACGCATCAGGTCGATGGGAATTGGGGATCCAGCGGCGATCCCAGTTCTGTTTCAACACACCAGCTCAGGTTTCTCTTCTCTGTGCTCGAGCTAACCCACCGAAGCCGAGTCAGGTTGAGTTTCTCCCCAGCCTCTTGTCTTCGCTGCACCTCTGCTAGGACCCCCAGGAAATGCGTGGGTACACCATGTAACGCAGTACATCGCTCCTGCGCAATTGCATCGACGATAGCTTCTGGATCGAATGACTCGGAAGGATAAACGACACAGGCGCCATGAGACCATGCGGCCAGGTTCCCCAATACAAGACGTGCAAGTCACAAGAGAGTCAGATGCTCGAAAGATGACAGTTCAAAAAGTACTCATCAAAACAATGGAATAGTGGTGGAACGTTGCCTGTATCATAGTCAACGACGCATGTTATCGAAACGACCACACTCACAGAGAACGTCCTCAGACGTGAAATGCATACACCGGCCGTTTCCAAGTCCGTTATTCAAGACGTTGAGGTGAGTCAACTACCCATGGAGCTCAGAATCACGAGCAGATACCGCGGAAACAACACGCACAGAGGCAGCCTTGGGTGCGCCCGTCGTCCCACTGGGGTCAACCAAGCTCATATACACATATCGTCGCAGCCCAAACCAACGTACCTCGTAAACTGCAAATTGATGATGTCGTCCGATCGCAGTTCGTTGGCGTACGCCCGCACACGTCGCCCCTCGGCACCGTCCTCCCTCCACACGAGTGTTTCCCTCCAATCCACAACGCACTTTGTGTTCCCCACCTCCCTCTCGAACGCACTCCTGTCTGCCATGTTGTTCACGATGACGAGGTGTCGCAGCGTTGGCAGTGCTTCACATTGAATATGGCCCGGGTTGGAGAAACGCAGGTCTGGCAACGCCTCGGACAACATCTGTACATAACGCGACGTTCGAAGACACGGAACTGCAAACAAGTGCGACACACCCGCCAAACGGAGTGCCTTGACCTGCCATGACTGACATCAGCCTCTCCCCAACACAGACACGGGCGACTCACGAACTCGTGCGCGCGGTACGCAGGGTTGAGCGTGACCAGGATCGCACCCACACTCGCACACGCCCACTGCAACATCGCATACGAGCTGTACCGCTGTGAGCGCACGATCCTATGCATCAGCACGAGGCGAACGCGCACCTGTTGTTGCCCATCACTACCCCGACGCGGTCGCCCTGCTGGACGCCCAGCGCCACCAGTCCCCGCGCGAGTGCATGGATGTGTCGGTCGAACTCGCCAAAGTCCCAGGCGAGGTGTGTGTGCACACCTAGGTTGGGCGAGGGAGGGCCTCCGTGTGCTCGTGGTGGTTCCTGCCTGCACACTAGCGCGGGTCGCTCGGCGTGCTTGCCAAGGATCTCGTCCCGAAAGTAAACCGAGAGCGTTCGGCGTTCGAGCGGGGGTTCTCTTGGTCCCTCGACGGACGAGAGAGTGAGCGAGCGGTGGGTTTGAAGAGGTTTGGGAGAGAAACTCGAGGTGCGAACGATAGCGTTGGCTACCCTCGCGCGGCCAGTGAGTCCCATGATCATGGTGGTTGGTGCAAGCTGTCTGGTTCTATTAAGCGAGCACGAGTCCGCTATTACGGTACGCTTGTGGAGAGCGACAAATATGGGACACTGCAGGTAGAGCGGTCAAGTTAAACATGACGTCTGTATCAGACGTGGTTACTGATCAGATCGGAAATCATATGAAGGCATCAAAGCCTCTTAGCTACCCAAATTCATGTATACCCCTATAGCATAGTACAAAGAGTCCATACGAACTAACAGAAAACGAATACATTCCAGAAGTCGCCGCAAGAAAAGTATATCTTTCAACTGTTCACAACGTAACAGGTGAGCAACCGATGGTGAGCAACCCGCCGTTCTGTGCGCAGAGACCCATCAGCCCATGATCAAACGAAAACAAAAGAAACGATCGACGCACAAAGGTGTTGCCATTGCAGCAGACAGGCTCTTGGGTGCACGACGTGCTACCACCCACGTTCCCGGAGCAGGTGAGCCCAACGATACCATTGACCTCGCCAGAGTTGACACCAAACATCTCCAAGATGACAGACGTCACTGGGTTCTTCGTCTGGAGTGTCACCACGTCGTCAGTGTCAAGCACGGCAGCATAAAGAACGGTGGTCTCACGGTGGTGATGCTGTTGCAGCATTGGAGGGTACCAGTGTTGCACTCGCTTGTCCCGCCGTTACGGGCTTCGAGCGCGTCAGGTGCACCGGCGACGACTGCAGCGAGGGCAGCGATGGGGAGGAGGCTAGCGAAGCGGATGAACATCTTGTTAAGAGGTAGAGTGGAAAAGTGTGCTCGAGAGGCGATTGTATGCGAGTGAGCTGATGGTGAGTGGCTCTGGAACTCACCCTTTTATATGGTGAGGAGGCCATTATCACCCCCATACTTGGCATACAGGCATGCACACAAATGTCAAGGCGTGCCTATCGTTCCTCCATGGCAAAGTTGCAAGAGGGAAAGGGGGCCAAAGTATGTCATGACTTACGAACATGAATGCATCCTGCCCTGTCACACACACCGCCCACCGATATTTTGGTCAACAGGAACATGGTGGAACGCAGAGTACGGATTTGACCCTGTTCCTCATGCAAGGGTTCGTGGAAGACCAAACCTTGGATGATAAGAGCGAAACATACTGATCACAGCTGGTCTTGTGCAGAGAAACCCGCGATCACCAGATACTCGCGAGACCCGACTTTGGAATATCAGTGGTTGGGTCTTGATCGGGACCGGTTTGATCCCGACTCTGCAATGTATGTAAATGACCGGGCCTGCAATGAGGCAATCCATGTGCCTAGTAGGCGCACCTTCATCAGAAATGTGTCAATGGCCAGGGCAAATCTCACTGCCCATACCATAGACGCGCGTTTGCATGGGCCAACTGGAGACGGTTAGTACCGGTGTGAAAGAGTAACTTGAGCTGTTCAAAGGGTCCAACACAGCCTCGACCCAAGGAAATCTTTGAAGATAGTAGTTGTGTATTAACAATGGGAATGTAACCCACACATAGAGCCCAGAATACACGCACGTCCCTGCACAGTGTCCCTCGAACGTCGAGCGTGTCCATGGAAAAAAAAAAATATTATTATCGACGGCGGCCAACCAGCTTTCTGACAGCCACCATCATCATCCTTGTTTGTTCGTAGCCGTAAAACACGGGCCACGCAACACGTCGCATGATGTGACGACCGCCGGGGTGAAAGGAACTATAGTCCTGCAAGGCAATCACCGCCCATGAAATAATCACGGTCAGGATGACGGTGCTCTCAACATATGCACCCAAGGTCTCGCGCGTGCCAGGGTTGATCTCCGCAACGTTCATTCCGAACACGCTCTGTCAAACGCGTCGTGAGATGGATGCAAGCTCGCAGATACGAGAAACGCACGGAGAGAAAGGTTGCGGGGAGAAATACCATCGTCAGGTACGAGATCTACCGACCACACGTCAGTATCATAGAGGGAGTAACCCACTTGGTTCTACGCACTAGTTTCATGGCAGCAGAATCCCGTAAAGTTGCCTGGGTCAGAGCCTAGTCACGTTAGGCAAGTCCACGACAGGAAGTATCAGGGGGAACGAACTAGAGCCATTGCGTTTTTCAATCTATCCGATTGGATCTCCCTCTGTCTCTCTAATCGTTCGACCTCACCCAACAAGTTATTTGATTCCAGCGTCAATAGCCTCATCGAGTTCTCTCGGTCATCATCTGAGTCCATAGCCGGATTAGGCGTATCTCGCACAAATTCGACAGATTTACGAAAGTCGCATAGGAGTTGTTGATAGTACAAGAGATGCGCTTGCAGCTTGTGCAGCTCATGTGTGTGATCAATGTTTGTCACGATATCGGTAGCTTCCTGGAAGAAGCATCTGAGCATAAAGACATGAAGAGAATAGAGGATATATTCTTACGAGTTGCTCACTCAGATATGCATACAACACCTCGAGCGCCTCGTCCCACGCATATAATGCATACCACATGATGGCAAGAAATACAAACGTCGGATCTTTTGACTTGCGATACAGCTTGCTCCAATACACGCTAAAACCGGTTCTCTCAACAAGTGATCGTAGGCGTCGTGCGGTTGTCTTTTGAAGATCGGAATGGTGGTGGTAGGATATGATCGTGCTGCATTCCCTATCGCGTACCATGTGTATCGCGAGTAAATCTTGCATCAAGATTTTTTTATCTGGCCATGGGTTAGTCAGTCCACACATGAACGCTTCTATACGCACTGGATAGAACTAGTGGTGCTTGTGTATCAATGGTCTGCTTCTCATCTAACGGAATCAGCTGCCATCCGTTTGACATTATTGCAACCAGTACCTGTCATTGGTGTCGGTCCGTTTTCGGGTGGATATAGCGAAGGGTTTGGCGATGTGGGGACAGGCCTCATGCGCTCATTGTCGATCGCACATATAAACGGGAGCACGACGGTAATATCTAGACGATCTGAGCCAGGCAGAGACATGGTCAGACAAACCACGCACGATCGCCTTGCCCGTTTTGTGGGGTTTCTTGGTATCGTGACGGAATCCAATTCGCAGAAGAGGCAAAGAAGACTGGTTCGATGTTATATCTAGGTACCATGAGGATGGGATACATGTTCGGCGGCAGGCAACACACCTCGTGCCTAGCATCTGCAGCACACCTAGTGTGATGTTTTCGATGAAAAGGGCCCGTAGTCTGAGACCTGTCGCCTACCAAATACCTCGGCCTCGTGTGCGACATCAGAAGAGAGTGCAAGGACACTCACCGGTTTGTGCAGGTCACTCCAAAGCTCCTTGGCAGATTCTTCCCCCAAATGTATTCGACAGGTCCGCTCACTCCCCTCGAGCTTTGCAAACGATCCATCCGCAAACATGTCCACCTTGTGTATATGGCACACGTGTTCGTCTTTGCAAATCGTCAGCATGCGGCATCTTTGCACCTGATCCTGAGTCCAATTTCCAAACAGGCTTTGAGGGTATTGGTTCCAAGGTTTGTCCTTGTCCGAGGGAAACGATAGTCGTCGAATGTCGGGTTCGTCCATGTCGAAATCCATCCATGGCCACGGTGCTGACGGTGCCCCATGGCGGTATCTATACAGAGATTGAGTGTCCACATACGCGCCCAGTAAGCGATGGAATCACTTGGGCGCTGGAACCCTTTGGTTCTTTTGAACGTTTGAGACGTCCCACTGGTCACCGTCACCGTCATGGGGGAACATGACTTGGATGCGCGTCTCTGCAGTCATTTTTGGGTGTGATGGAAATGCTTGACACTGTTCGTTGACACTGCCTAGGCCCCAAGCGAAGTAGATGGACTGAACCACCCATTGATAAGGCTAGAACTGTGGAAAGGCGGGGCCAAAAAGTAAATAAAACTGATCAATAAATATTGCTTCCATTACGCAAAGTTCCTACACTACGCATTTACTCCAGCCGTCTTTCATGTAAAGTAATGTACAATGCATGAACAAAATGGAATGTATCTATCCGAATGTGAGAGTTACACCAAAGAGCGCGCTTCCCAAACGAAAAAAGTTCAATTGTTTTTGTGCGCACAAGGAACAAAGAAACGTCAAGGTAACAGATGCGCAATAGATATAATAACACGAAGATTACTTTCCAGTATTTTGGCGCTACTGTTTGGATTCCGAATAGGGTGGTAGGGACGCTGTAGAAGACGAATGCGAAAGTGTTTGTTCAGGAAGGGCAAGGAGATTGCTTGGGGGTTTCTCCCATGGAAGAGGGTGAGACGTAATGCAGGGGGTTACAGGGCGCGATGAGTTTGGGGTGTTGGCTTGAGATCGGTTGTGAACGAGGTGTGCACGAACGAGATGGCCAGCCGCAAGAGCACTGAGAAGGGACAGTTCTCCTGCCATGACCGACGCAGCAATGATACGTGCCAACCGCTGGGCATTCGCACCAGGTGTCGTTGGGTGAGCACCCTTGATGCCAAGCATTTCCAATACCGCGCCTTGAGGGCCAAGAACAGTACCACCTCCAATAGTTCCGACCTCGATGCAGGGCATGGTCACCGTCATCAAAAGGTCCTCTCCATTGTTGGTCCTGCTGAAACGTGAGCATCGCACGAGACACCTACACCAATCACGTACGGTTCCATCAGAGTCATACAATTTGAACTCTCAACATTTTGAGCGGGATCCTGACCGGTCGCAAGGAAAATCGCAGTAAGGATATTGGCTGCATGGGCATTGAACCCGCCGACCGAACCAGCCATTGCACTCCCGACGAGATTCTTCTTCATGTTCAAGTTGCACAAAGCCTCAATCGTCGTCTTCAACACTGACTTGACCACCTTGCCAGGAACAATGGCCTCCGCAACAACGCTCTTTCCGCGACCTTCGATCCAGTTGATGGCTGCTGGCTTCTTGTCGGTGCAGTAATTACCAGAGAGTGCAAGGGTGACCATCTCGGGGAATTGCTGCTGCATCGCCTCCAACGCCTTCTCTGTGCCTTTAGAGATCATGTTCATGCCCATGGCATCACCCGTCTTGGTCGCAAAGCGGACAAAGAGCGTCCGTCCAGCGATAGCGGTCTTGAGTCTCTGGAGTTTGGCGAACCGTGAAGTCGACTCAAAAGCTTGCTTAATGGAGTTATAGCCTTCGTCGGAATCTACCCATGCTTTTGCTTCTGCAGCCATCACGACCGAAGGAAAGTCAATGGCGGGACCACGTGTCATTCCATCATAGGTGAGAACTGTTGTAACACCTCCCCCGGAGTTGAGTGCCTTGCAACCGCGCGAGGTGGAAGCGACGAGAGTGCCCTCTGCAGTGGCCATCGGGATGTGTACTTGTTCACCATCAATCGAAAGAGGACCAGCAATACCAAGCGGAATGGGTATATATCCAACGACGTTCTCACAGCATGCACCGAAAACACGAGAGTAGTCGTAGTTGGCCATGGGTACGTCAGAATGCTCCAGTGTTTGGGTAGCAGTCGCACGAGCTGACGAAATCATCAGCAGATGCAAAGACCTACAAGAGGATGACTCACAAATCAAGGCTCTTCGGATCGTCACAGCCCGTTCATAATCACCAAGAACTTTCTCCAAAGCGTAAGCAGCAATCTTGCCATTCTGTGCGAGGAGTATGACTTCTTCGTCATTCAAGGTTTCCAGCGATGCTTGGACTGGACGAGGCCCGTTCTCAAAGATGTCGATGCATTCCTCCAGCGAACGTGTAGAAAGGTTGATGCGGGGTTCTTTGGTGACGACGACAGTAGACTGGGCTCGAAGCTTCATATCCA
The DNA here is from genome assembly GCA_038094475.1 of Phylloporus aff. rhodophaeus. NCBI lineage: Eukaryota > Fungi > Basidiomycota > Agaricomycetes > Boletales > Boletaceae > Phylloporus > Phylloporus aff. rhodophaeus. Next base: position 38,412 of record JBBPUD010000132.1, on the reverse strand, counting down.
ACAAGAAGGCAGAAACCCCATTTTCCTTGTTAACAGGGATAGCGATCGGAGCGACAAGAGGTTTGGACTCGAGGGAGGGCGATGGAACAGAGTCGGGAGTATTGGTAGCTCCAGAATCGCCAGGTTGGGGCTTGGGAGGACCGACCACAAACGAAGGCCTATGGTGCACAGGAGTGGTCTTGATCTGGGGTTTCTCGACCTTTTCATCCACATCTCTATCCCTCTTGACAGGGCCAACGGACTTGAACCTGACGCTTTGAGGTTGCAAACCCCTGATGGCACCTTCAGCGATACCCTTGAGAAGATAGCCGTTGAGAACGACACTGGCAGCGAGGACAAATACAATCCACTTTGAGATGACGGGATCACCGACAAGATTGGTCCAGCCAGACATGAAGTTATCGATGATCTCACTGGATCTGAACAGAGCGCGAGGACGTGCGGGACCAGGAGTAATGACGGTGATGTGAAGGGGTGGTGCAACCTTGACGAGCACGTCGGGCGAGAACGTCGTGTTGAGATCAGAAGCGCAGAACCCCGCTATGGAATCGAGGACGCTGGCGATGCCAGGCGAAGTTATGTCGACTTTGCGGGATTCAAGGCCAAAATCTGGCAACGAGTGAACGGAGCCTCTCGATTCGAAGTGAGCGAGAGTGGCGGGCGCCAAGGTGGTGGTGAAACTGAGGATATGCAAGGTAAGGAAGGAGACGAGCTGAGACACTGTGAGAAACAAGACATGTAATCAATGAGACAATAATCATACCAAAAGAAGCTTTAGTCTGGCAACCGGATCTTGCTCCTTCACCTCGGTCGGCGGGCTATTTCTTCCGTTGAGCATAGATCCCTTTGTGCCAAAGAGGATTTTCCACAGCTTGTTTCCAAGACCGTGATCTTCTACAGGCTGAGATGGCCGAACAAGAGCACTAACAGTGCCTTCCGCAGTGAGGTTATTGTTGCTACGAGATCGGGTCAATACGCGTGCGGTCTGGATTCTGCGGACCTGTTCAAGCGTGAGTCATCGTGATCCTGGTAGCTGAGCACTGGGACACGACCCAGATGGGTAAACAAACAGACGAAAACAACTCACCTCGACCATAATTGTCAGGATGGCTGCATAGAACGTGCCAAAGACAAGGCAGTCCAGAACCAAGGACAAGGCAGCAAGTGCACAAAACTCTTTGAGGCCACCGACTTTGCTTCTAGCACCCAAAAGGAGAGCCGCGATCTCCAATCCATAGTCACGAAGAATGATATTTCCGCGGGCCTGCATCGCCTCGAGGATGACCTCCCCTGCAGGTTTCATCTGACCCCTCCAGCGACCCTCTTTGACGGGGGTGGTGAGATGGGGGTGGTTGAAGACAGCCTTGGCAAGACGGAGTTGCTTATCGAAACCAACCGTACAGACGAGGAATGGGAGAGCCTCTGTCAGGCTGATAGGGTCGAGCGGGATCTCCAAGTAGTGTGATAGTGGGAGAGCGAGGATGAAAGCGAGGACTGAAGACGAAACTATAGCGGTGGTGAGCCAGAAGTTGGACCCCAATGCACGCGATGCAAGGAACAAGCGAATGAACGACGCATGCATTAGGATGTAGCCGGCAAGGACGAGAAGAATGTCGAGCGAATCCGCTTTCTGAATTGAGTGAGTATTTTAGGACGCATATATGCGTGGGTAAGCGCAAGCTGACCTTTGCAAGTTCCCAGAATCGTACGACAAGGGCACGCGCGGCATATGCGACCCACTTTCCACTCTTCATTTCGCCGATAGACTCGTCGGAACGGTGTTGCACGCGATACTGAACACCGAACGAATCCGCGGGATAAGACGGCCTGGCCTTGAGCGCGTTGGCGAATTCTTCGTAGACACCAGGCATAAAAGACAAGGTAACGGTGTGCGAACCCGAGGATTGGCTTGACGCCTCCGTGAAGCAGTGATTGTCGCCATTCATGTGGAAGCAAGCAGCAGGGTAGGTGAGACCAGAGGGGGTAGCAAACACGTCGGCGATGTGGTGTGTGAGATTGTCGACCGACGGTGCAAGGTGTGCCCAGTCCAGCGACGCTGTCACGGCCTGACGGAGTGTTAATGAGCGCTTCTACACCTACTTTAGAGCACATACAAGCTGCCGGGTGAAAACAAGCTGTTGCAGTTCCAGTCTTTGTGTGGACTGTTTTTTCTTGTACCAGCCCTCATCGACGACGACCCACTGACCGTCGCGCAGGAGTGCATGTGTTGGTGAGAGCGAGGAGGGAAAAGCAGGTGCAAAAAATGCAGAATGTTTGATGGCGGAGAGGATGCGAAAGTAGGCGAGAGTTCCAACGACGGAGAATGCGACGATAGTTTCGATGGGACTGTAAGCAGCTCGCCCGGTGAGGGGCAGCAGGGGAACGCGCATTGGGGAGAAGAAAACAGGTAAGAATATACGAGACTCGTTCCACTTTTATTTGCGCGATTCGGCAAGTACTAGTAACGCAGGACCCCAGACACCGATTACTATATCAGGAGTGTCGTAAGAGGTTCAGATCTACCCCGAGCCAGCGCCAACAAGACCTGCTCCGAGTCTGAGGCTTGTTCGCTGGCTCTTGTCTGCTCATTGCTGGCAATTTCTGGCATTCTCAGCTCGTTTTCTTGTGGTTGGCGGTATGAAACATTCGGGGGTCGTGTTCCAGTCCCCGGCCTTGCGAGTCCCCGCTGCCAGCAAAATGCAGTGGACCCGTTGCTCGCCGGCACGTTTACCACGTTCCCCAGACGCCCGTACCTGCTATTCCCGGCTTTCATTCCGTGTTCAATGTTATACCACGTTCCCAACGGATAACTTGCAACGAAAGCGCTGCACCGGCCCCGCATTCGCGCACTTTGGGCTGTACTCGGCTACCCCAGCCCAACCGGCGTTGAAGTACACAGCCTTTTCCACTCAGTCAGTGGGCGTTCTCAAAGGGACATACAAAGTATCTGAATACCGTCATCATTTCCATTCCTACAAGGCATAGTACGCCGCACATGTGTTGATACCGACTTCGCCACACCCCTGTGGACAGGGGTCCTCGTCGCCCAAAATGGAATCGGTGTCTCGTCTCTTCCGACCTTCAATCTCAGACACCAACCTTCATTTGCACCTGTCTCAGTGTTGCGTGATTCTGATCCTGCATGGATGGCTTTGTATCTCTACTGTTGGGTATATGAGTGTTCCTCAGCGCTGATAGCATTAGAGCCTTGCTGTACCACATCAATTGTGGGGACCTGCTCAGCATTTCACACATACGTGGAGCACCCAGTGGCAAAAGGCCTGTATAAGATGGATATAATCTGTGCAGCGTACGCACTTACCTTTGGCGGTCCGCCCAATTGTATTGTATCCACCTCAATACACGGTGCGCTGTTTCACTCAGCCACCTTCATGTGAACGCCTCTCGGCAATCTGTTTCATATTGATAACTCGTTATCTAGAACCCTTTTCGAAAGAAAAAAAAAAGTTCTGACCTACTTGCTGTAGAATCGTCGAAATCAGACGCCCTAGTGCAAATCACATGCGTACAAGAGGCATTTAGGGTATTAGCTCTCGCAAGCACTGGGTGGAATCATGAGATCGGGCAGGCACATGAAGCAAATTCTGTGTTTCCTGGGCGGTGCAAGTTCTCCAAATCCACTCCTCAGCCCTGCCGAGGTGGCCGCTGTAAGGAGTATGCGTGATAAGCGAAACAACCATGGGCCAGTCAGAAAACAGACCTTGGATAGCCATGGACGCCGTTTCCCAAGGGCACCTGTCGCAAAACAAAACGACGAACGAACAGTGAGTCATCTCTTGGCCACAGATGCGGGCGGTGTCAACCGTATTGTAATATGTTCAATGTCACAATTCGCGATTGATCGCACACCCTCGAACATGTGGCTGCGTGCTCCATCGAGTGTTGTCCTGAGATGCTCTTAACACCATTTGGATACGTGGAAATAGCCGCAGGTTGGGAAGGAGACGTACGACAAGTTGAGCCCGGATAAAGTCAAAGGGCACAGAACTTGAGTACTGTGCATGACGATTTGGCTAGAGTGTTGTACAAAACTAGTAACTGAGTCGGAGTTCGCAAAAACTTGAATCAGGCTGCTTGAAGCACAACGAATATCAGCGTCAATGCAGTGTCTTCAGGTCAGTGTAGGAGTACTGTGTGCATATACTAATTCTGATGAAGCCATCCTGTAGCCATGCCGTATTGATTTCCGTTTTATGCCCAATTCAACGGGCTCAATCACGTCGCGCCTAAACAGCTGTCTCAGGGAGCATGTGAGACTCGCCGGCATCAGTCACATGTTGTAGAGCGGCTTTAATCATCTCAATCAATCAAGGGTATTAAAACTCCAAACAGGTATCAGGCGCGGCACTGATATTAATCATGACCATTTGTTACTTGGTACGCTGGGCAATCTGAAGTTATCTTGGGGTGCAAACAAGCTTACCTTGCGATGTCAGTCACAAGATGGCATCTATGTAGTTGCGGCCATCGGTAAAACGTAAAAAACCTCAGGGTAAATGATCGCTGTTTCGCTGATCCCGAGATGACAGTACGTCACTCCCTGGTCTCGTGTGCAATGAAAATTTCGAGCATCAATCAATCGATGGTAGGCGCATTTGCTAAATGTGAGTACGTCGCTTTCACGGGAACGTATCAATGCTCACATGATCGTGGCATTGGTCTCAGCGAGATACCTCGTGGAGATCAACCCGGGCTGCGCTATTGCGTCATGGCATCATGGGACGAATTTAATCCCCCTGTCAATATTGATATTCTTGGCTATCACAATGACATCAAACCATGGATTGCCGGTCAACTGACAAGTCCACTGCATAGCGACTCCCATCGCGCCATGGGGGAGCCTGTGACAAATATCCCCGTGCACTTGATGTTGTCGTGGAAATTGTTGGCAAGGAGAAATCGACAACAACCATACCCGTCATGTCTATCGGGGTGCAACACGACGTTGCCATTCAAGACTTTTGGAGACAAAGTGAGCAACTGTTGCACGTTCTTTCAGGCGCCTCAACACGATCCTTGAGTCCCTAGCACGAACGCATTATCTTTCTAGTGACACGCTCGGACAGAGGTCGACATCCAGGACATAGTGGGTGCTTGCTTGTAGCACCTGCCGAGTAGATCGCAGGTGACTGACGTGCACGAAATCGAGCAAAGCGGGTTGGTCAAGATGAACATGAAGCTTTCCATGAGGCTGCTGTCATGCCTTTCAGAGTGCGATGGGAGATGAAGCAAGTGGTTGTCCGTGCCTGGACTGCGTGAAGGCGTGTAGAGGCTCTCCAGAGTCCAAGGGTTCTGACACGATGCGATAATCGATGGGCCAATGGGCCTCAAACATAGTAGTCTCCCACACGTTCTCCTGAAATTACGAAATCGACCCATGGAAGCGAGCGCCCGTGAGGACGTTAGTAGGCTTTTCTACAAACGCGTTCTTACATCGTTCCCTTACCCCCCTACCTACTTTGGCGATGAGCGCAGCCATCATTGACTTCGGACCCGACGACTATGACGGTGGCCAGTACAGAGAAGACTTACAGAGAGACATTTTTGAGCCTTCAAAAGTCCCAGCGCCCATGTGAGTGTTATCGTCTCATGTCCCCCACCAAACGTTTGACTGCCGCCCGAGCAGATACCGACATGCTGCACCCTCAGCACCATGGCCATGGATGGATTTTGATGTCGACCCCAGCGAAGTCCACCCTATCCCACCGGGTGATATAGTTCAAGACTCAGACTGGTGTTATTATCCAAAAAGTCTCTTTGGCAATTGGACCCACGACCAGGTCGAGAGATGCCGTATACTCAAGATCAGTCATGAAGAAACCTGCGCCGTTCACACGGTGGACGTCTACCATGACGGGTCCTTTGAAAGAAGTAACGAGGATCGTACCTTTGAGGTCGAGACCCCAAGAGCATACTGGGATCGTCTTGGTGTACTCGTGAGTAATAGCCACGCTCAGTGAAAAAAAAAAGCTGAGTGTGCTAACAGCCTTCCCCGAACATCCGAGTGCGAGCGTTGTTTGTTGAGAATATGACAGTGGATGTTCTCCAAATCTTGGGTACCAAGTGGGTCGGGAGTATTGCATATTCGCTGCGCAGCAGGGTCTCAATTTCATTAGATTCAACGTCGAGCCTTTCTTTTTTGCATCCTCTGCAAATTGGATTCCATCGAGGTACCAAGAGGACCCCAAACCTGACCAGGACCGTACGTGGGCTCACCCTCGTTTTTATTATTCGCTCATACCCTCCTAGACATTACCGTTGTTCTCCCATTTATCCGTACGATCAAGCATCCAAATCAAAAGCCAATTGTACGGACGAGACCGGTCAGAACCTCGAGCTTTCCGCTAAGTCAATGGGACACGGCCGATGAAGAAGAACTCCCATATAATGGTATGTCTCCATTAGGTTCCTTCGACAGTCTTTCAGATCACTCCCATAGACGGGCGGCAGATCATTGATACACAAGCACCGCTCCCTCTCCCTGGTGAGTTCTTCTTGATTCAAGTTTTACCCACTTTTTGATGATATATAATGTCCAAAGATAATAGGGTACTTCTTCAGGATCTCCTCGCCATACACATGTACCGCACCTCGACGACCAGTACAATTATTTCTTATCACCCGCGCTCGGAAATACAAAGAACTTCTGCCAGGCGTCTCCAGTCTCTCGTGCAAAGAACGGGAGACAGCGTTTACTGGTCGAAAATTTTTGCAAGATCCAATGACCCTACCTTTCTCTTCCTTGCCATTCTCTGGTATGCCTTGTATGCATGGGATGAGGCATTCGAGAAGTTATATCAATATATTAATGCCTTGGTAAGCAAATTTATCCGCTGCGCTTTTACCACGTTGACGCCTTGGTAGGAATCTGATGTTCTCAGGCGTAACGACATAAAGCTTACACGAGAGTTGCACAAGTTGCAGGCACATCTTTTATACTACCAACAGCTTCTTCGGGATTTCCGCGTGTCTGTCAATTTCGTCAAAGACACCCCCAACCCAGCAATGAACGTTCTCGCAAGCCCTGATGAACGTGTGGAGTCAGCGGACCTCCTGTCCAAAGAAGCAAATAATCTTATATCCGAGATCGACAGATTGACTGGGCAGAGGAACATGTTGTCTGATCGACTCCAGAATGTCATTCACTTGGTTCGCATTCGAGATCGTCTCTTCTTCTCTCCAACTTACACCTTTTCTCCAGGCGTTTGCGAGCGTGAGTATCGCAGACAGCAAGGCGATGCAAAAGTTGGCAGAGACGACGATGATCGACTCCGCTGCGATGAAACAAGTGGGTTTGGTTCTGTGTCTCTTTCTCAATACGCTCAATCATGTTAGATTGCGTACCTTACGATGATATTCCTCCCAGCGAGTTTCCTAGCGGTAAGTCGTCAGCACAGCCAACACCTACGTAGCTTATCCTTCACCAGAACGTGTTCAGTATGAACGTTCGCGAAATCAACCCACCAACTTCAGCACACCTCAGCAGTTATGTTGAGGTCACCGTTGGTTTTACTGTCTTGACCTCGTGGATAGCGATCGCACTCCAGAAAGAAAGCAACTTCCTTCCAAAGAATTGTGGTATGACGGGACGAGCCTTCTGGCCCTTGTGGTATATATACAATTCCATATCTACTTTGCTCAAATATGCGTTTGGATCCTCGGAACATCGCCGTTCCTCTCAAATTGCACGACCTGTGACTCTGTGAGTTTCCCGATATATACTCGTCGTTCTAACTCAACGTTGGTGCACAGATCGGATCTTGATCAGTAATACTACGCGTCATGGCATTCTTTGGTGACGCAAGGACGACCCTGTATAGATATAACCCCATTGTAGTATGTCGAGTCTGTTAGCTTTGGATATTGAATATTGATGACGTCTGCAACATCGCCTTCACGAGCTGTGCTGATACATATTTAGTCTCGGTGGTAATTGACGGTCATCCAAATACGTTTGCGTTTCTATTTGGTAGGATACGACGTCGGCGGGAACGGGTTTGCTCGATTTGCTGGCCATCCAGTGATAGAAACTTGGTTTGATCTACCCTAACCTTCTAGTAGGCTGGCTAGTACCAACTCGGATTTAAATCCGCAGTTCATTCCCGTCTGGGCTTGTCATGACCCGCCGTCACCAACGTCGATGGGCGGATATGTCAGGGCTGTCCCTTCACACGGGCGTTCTATGAAGAATGTTCTATTGAAGTTGCGTACTTTTTTCGGCTCCAACTTTCTGATGGAACACTCATAGATGCTGTATCGTAGTCGGCACGCCGCGGCGGAGTCATCAATCCCATGCCAAAAGAGCACTTTATCGGTCCTCAAGGTGGGCTCCGTCCAATCGCACAATTGGCAAAGCGTGGGCCCAACGTTTCAACATTTGAACCACCCCTACGATGAGCACGATGACCTCTACCCAGACCAGCTCTCTCGCGAGCGGAGAGCGGCATGTACGCCGGCTTGAGGAGGACGACTGCGAGTTTCACAAGGTGCCTGTACCACTGTAAGTCGCTCTCGACGGATTCGGCGTTGGGTGCTCAGCGCAGACGTCTATTATACCTCTTTGAATAGATACCGCCATGCCACGCCGTCGTCACCATGGCCATGGATGAAGCTGCACGCCGACACCAGCGAAGTTCCTCTTGTCCCGCCTGGTCTGTCCGGTAAATTAGACTGGGATCTCTACCCCCAGAGTTTGTTTCCGAATTGGACGCACGACCAGGTGGATAGAAGTCAGATGCTGACCAAGTGGAGTGATCGTGAGGTGTCGACTGTGTACAAGCTGACTGTGTTCGACGACGGGCGCTTTGGCGGTCAGAGAGAGGCGCGCAACGTTCGGAAAGCTGACAGTGCTGACCTGCAAGCGTACTGGGCTGATCTAGCGAAACCTGTGAGTAGCGTGCGTGCTGCACATCGTGGAGACTGAGGTGGACGGTGATAGCCGCCTGAGAATAACCGAGTGCAAGCACTCTTTGTCGAGGACATGTCGTTGCCTGTCCTACAAATGCTAGGAACCAGGTGTGTATTTAATTGTATAGACGGGATGGTCATTGTCTCACTCTGGTCAGATACAATGTTGAACCCTTCTTCTTTGCATCTTCCGCAAATTGGATCCCATCTAGGTATCAAGAAGACCCAAAAGCTCAGGAAGATCGTAAGCGGACGCAACACCTTGCCTTATTATTTTACCTATCTTCCTAGGTATCACCGTGATCCTCCCTTTCGTGCGGTGTCTCAAGAACAGAAGACCGATTACAAGGACCAAACGACGACTGAGGCTTCCGACATTCAGCTCATCTGAATGCCAGTCAGTAGGGGAGCTGGCACTGCCATATGCGCGTGCGTTTATACCTTTTCTTCCTTGGACTCAAATGATGGTTTCCAGTCGCAGGGGATAAAGCACAACCGAATGATACTCAAGTGCCGCTCCCTCTCCCAGGTAAATACGTACCACTGTGGAGTCGAATAATGCTGATGAGGGGACCAAGACAACAAATTCCTTGTTCAGGATCTACTGTCACTCCACATGATCCGCAATCCGACTACGAGCACAATTATTTCTTGTCACCCTGGCATGAAATTACAAGGAACTTCCGCAAAGCGCCTCTACTCCCTTGTACAACGGATAGGCAACAGCGTTTACTGGTCAAAAATTTTTGATAAAACCAAGGACCCGACATTTTTCTTTCTTGCGATTATGTGGTACGCACTCTATGCGTGGGACGAGGCGTTTGAGGTTTTGTTCCGTTATGTTAATGCTCTCGTGGGTAACACCCTTTCTTAAGCTTTGTGGTTACTTGAATATGTTCGACAGGAGACCGACGTACTTCGCTTCTATGACATCAAGCTCACGCGAGAGCTACATAAACTGCAAGCGCACACCTTGTACTACCAGCAGCTTCTCCGAGATTTCCGCCAATCAGTTGAGTTTGTGAGAGATACACCAAACCCAGCCATGAGTGCCCCCTCGGTTTCCAATGCAGAACGGGAAGCCTCTGCAAGACTCCTGCGTAGAGAGACAAATAATCTCTTGTCTGAGATCGGAAGACTAACTCAACAAAGGGAAATGATCTTTGAGAGGTTAGACAATGCAATCCGTTTGGTTCGCATCCCGAAATGCGTTTGCCCCCCGCCGTTGACCCCTCTTATCAGACATTCTCAACTGTGAATATAGAGGAAAGCAAGGCTACGCAGAAGCTAGCCGAAATAACGATGAGAGATTCCTTGGCTATCAAACAGGTATGTCGACTCAGTTCTTTATCTATAGTAGACTTATCCCTGAAGTAGATATCCTACCTCACAATGATCTTCCTTCCTGCAACATTTCTCTCCGTAAGTCGATGATGGTACATTCCTTTGTGAAATTCACCCTTTTTTCCCCTCGAAGAACGTATTTAGTATGAACGTCAGGGAGATCAACCCGCCTACTACTGCGACCCTTGCGCACTACGTTGAGGCTGCTGTCGGTCTCACCTTGTTCACCTGCTGGTTGGTGGTGGCTCTGCAAAAGGAGAGCTCCTTCTTCCCACCGCACAGCGGTGTTTTGCGCCGCGCCTTGTGGCTCCCATTCTACGTGCATGGTTTTCTATCCACCGAGATTAAAAGGTGGCTTGGGCCTACCAATCGTCACTCTTTTCCAGACACACGTCCTTACCAGAGTTCTGAGAAGGGTTCAAAACCTCGGTTGGTGGATCCCCATGCATGACTGTGCCTCGAAATGGATGGTTTCTTTCTCAGTCGATAGTATACTGTTCTATTTATCAGAAAGTCTTTTACGGTGATGTGGACTGAACGAACGCGAGGTGTGGATTAATTCGGCCAGCGGTGATTAAACCCAAACTTATGACGACCCTACAACACAAGAATATTTTACGGGGTTTGTATAAGTTGACGAATCGTCCGTAGCGTTCAACGCTGCACTAGATGTTGACCTTTCTTCTTGTCATCCTTGTCCTTGTCTTTCTATATGGTTATCTCAACGACAGGAAGCTAGGGCAGCTTCCGCCCGAGGCCCTGCTTTTCTCACCAGCACGTCTCACTCCACGGAGTGTACGTGCAGCCGCAGAGACCTTATCGAAAAATCCACTCGTGATGAAGAACCTCCTTCCTCCTAGGACTGGCCGACGCTACATTGTCGTTGGTGGCGTAGGTTCTCATCATCTCTGGTGTTTGATTGGCTTATGCTCTATTAGGCAGGTTTTCTAGGCGGATGGATCGTCCTCCAACTATTGGAGCGCGGAGAGGACCCGAAAAAAATCAGGATCCTGGACATTCGCCCACCCAGTCGTCGGGACTTGCGCACCGGAGCTGCTCAGCAAGTAGCCTTGTTACTGGTCGACGTTTCCGACGCGGCTGCAGTTTCTGAAGCCTTCAAGGCACCCTGGCCAGACGCAGCAGACGGACAAGAAATTACGGTGTTTCATACGGCTGCAAACATCCGTTTTTACGAGCGTCACATTCAGTTACTCCCTCGGTCAAGCAAAGTGAATTACGACGGGACGGTCAACGTGATCAACGCATCCAAGGAAATTGGTGCAAGTACCCTCATCTATACCTCGTCTGCATCCATTTCCGTGCGCCGCGCTCGTTTCTGGCTGTGGCCTTGGGAGATCCGACCAACGTTTTTCATCCAAATGTACAAGGATGGTGACGATGATCATATTCCAAAACAACATGATCATTTCTTTTCCAACTATGCAGTATCCAAGCTTTCTGCCGAAATGGCTGTCCGTGCCGCGGACAAGTCTTCTACCACCAGGCACACCCTAAGGACTGGCTGCATCCGTCCTGGAAACGGCGTCTTCGGACCTGGAGGAGACCTAATGTGTGGGGCTTACCTCGTGCGGAAACACAACCCAACGTGGATACCAAACATTGTACAGTCATTCACTTACGTGGAGAACGGTGCCCTTGCGCATCTATGTTACGAGCAGCGACTCATAGAACTAGAACGGGGATCCACCAACCCAGATATTGGCGGTCAAGCCTTTACGATTACGGATGCCGGCCCTCCGATCACCTACGGTGACATCTACACTGCACTAACCACGCTAGACAAGGAAACCACGTTCCAGATCCTATCACCCACATTTATGCTTGCAGTTTCACATATCATTGAATTCCTCTACGTCCCAAAATTATTGCTGTCAGGCTCGAAATCGTCAATTGGACGTACTATTGCTAGAATGATGCCCACGATATCAGGAGATGTCGTCAATCTTCAACCTCCCATTTTTGCACTCACTACGATCCACCTCATCTTTGACGACTCTAGGGCCCGACTTCCGCCAGCCAAAGGTGGTCTTGGATACCATGGACCGTACACGACTCTCAAAGGTATATGTAAAACAGCCGATGAATACCTCAAGTCCGACAAGAGTGGAGAAGAGCGATCCGTATCACTGGGTGGGGTGAGCTTTGGCTTCAAGTGGGATAGATCAAAGAAGGCACATACTGGGAAAGGACTTGGTGAGCGATTGGGTGTAGATGCCGCGACCACATTGAACTAGTATTTTCTTCGAATGCTATTATTTTCGAGAACTGATGGCCCTACATTCAAATTCGACCCACCCGGCGTTTTCTTTCACCACGACATCACCCCAGGAGGCATGGGATGAAATGTAACTTGGAACGAAGTGTCTGCACGCCAATCCCATGGAGTGCTCGGTGATAGTAACCTTTGCTATACCTCTTGTATGACATGGCCGCAGCAGAAGCTGTTCTCCGTTTTTCAGCTAGCCATCTTTATCAAAAGGCTTGTTCACCATGCCAACCACATCAAACTCGTGTCGCTCCTTTGCCTTGTGATGGAATGGTATCTGTGGCTGATGCCTACGAATTGTTTACACAGGAAACGATCCCGATTGGTCAAGGTGCCTGTCCTTTTGGTGCAAGGGTCAACAGATTCAGGGAATCCGGGGATCCGCCCATTTGCCCGTCGGCTAGGTCACAACAAGACGGCTCATGCATGGCATCTGAAACGGCGATCATGCTCCACGGATGGTGCGCCGCGTTTTAATATACCCGTGCGCGTAATCCTGTGGTGGAACTGCGAAACCGACCCGTCCACCCCGACTGTCTCATGAACTCAGGGGCTAAAACGTCATGGAGGCAGTGGCCGACATGTGTTTCAATCCCACGGAATGTCGACACCTCATCGTTCTACCTCCATCTGGGCTTCAGACGGCACTGGGCGCTGTGAATTTTCGGTTGTGAGAGAGATATCTAGCGAGTTCCGCGGATGCTAGTTGCCACATTTTTAACTTTTTTTTTTGTGAATAGGCTTACAGGGGGGAATGGAACTCGCTAAATTGTCCCTCTTGGCAAGTTCGTCTCTGGACTGACCGAAGCGGTGTCCAGCGCACATGATTTAGCGCCAAGGGGTCGAGCGGACGCAGGTCTGTACAACGCAACGCAGAGCATGGAGTCGTCAAGAATAGTTCAGGTCAAATGTGATGGCAATTCGAACACCTGGCCGGCACAAGGGGCTTTGGGGTACAATTTCACACCCGCAGTTCGCCTGTGCGCTTGGTCACATCTCATCTCGGCCGATTTTAATGGACGACCTTCCAGGAGCGGTGCAGACGGTGTGCATCTTGGCCGAGACGAACGTAAGAGAGGGTGATGAAAAGCAACATTCCAGAAAAATCGGTATGTGCGCTGAGGAGTGGGATGACGCCCAGATTAGTGTTCAGTGCCATATGGCACTACTTTCAAACAATAGTTGCCGACAAGGCCAGGGGACAACGATGCATTTTCAATCAACGCCTGTTCAATCGACCTGGTCTAGCCAGAAATAGGCAATCCAGGCCTTTCGCCAACAAGATCAAAAAATTATTGTATACTGGTTTCATTAAGGCTTATTACTTTTCGTAAAGATACAGTTTCACAGCAAGTTGTTGCATTAGAAAAGATATCGTGTGACTGCGGCCACTGGAGGGGACAGAAAAAGAATGACAAGAGGGAGATTCGAACTCCCGCCTCCATACGGAGATGAGAAACCCGCCTTCGCAGGCAAGCTTATACAAGCTTGAGTCACACGCCTTAGACCGCTCGGCCATCTTGCCATGCCAACAATGAATGAATGCAGGTATAGATTCATCATGACAATGGTTAATTTTGTGGCTTGATTCAATTTTTGGTGCATCGCTCATACCTATATCAGATAGGATAAACAATTGTCCCATTTCGTCCTCGATCGCGCGTTTTTAATTGAGGGGCGTCGTGACGTAGCTAGACTCTACCTCAGTTCGGGACTTCATAGCGAGGACATCAGTCGACCTGTCCAAGGGAAAACAACAATGGTAGCGGTAGCGGTTGCCAACTCGTTGACACGTGCCATGGGGCACAGCTCGCGCGCGGTGTGGGTCGTCCTGTTTCACCCAGCCACAAGGCCGATTGGCGACCTATCGAAAAGCTCCGTCGATCAGACAGCGAATGACTCCAAACCATTGTTTCGTTGCCAAAGCTCGATCAAGTAAACCGATCCCTAAACAGGTCCAGGTAGCAAAAAGTACGATCAGCGGTGTCTGGGAACAATTATCATCATCGCGGGTTTGACAAAGATCTGAAATGATGAACTTTTCTGTGTAAAGATAGTTGGTGATGTATAGCCTCGCGTGACCCGCTCTTGAAGCATTTCAGGAATGATTATTCCCAGAATGCGTTCGCCGCCCACCGTTGTTCACACGTACTTACCGTGGTTCTCGAGGTAGAAAACTTTACGTCCAGGTCTAGGCCAAGGTACGTAAGTTACCGCAACGCAATAAGTTGGGCCAGATGAGCGACACTTGACGTTGTCGTACATGATCCGGAAGAATCCCGACTCGTGAGGAGCAAAGAAGCGCGACGTGTTTAGGATATCAGAAACAGGAAAATATTCAAGCGAATCTGTGAGCCCAGTTTATCATTCATGGAGTGAGCTAAAACACCGTATCAGAGAAAGCAAAGGTCAAGTTCGGGTGTTATATGAACCTAGACTCTGCGCTTGATGAGCCAAGCAGCCTAAGCTCAGCGGAAAGGAGAACTCGGAGAATCCCATGAGGAGTGGTCTCTAGAAAATTCCGAAGTGCGGGGTGGCCTCACCTCTGGAATCCGAATCACGGCGAAAGCAAGAACAATTGCCCTGTGACCAGTACGTGTTAGGTCTAATTGTGGAAGGCTACGGCGGAGCGCGCCGCAAGGTGACGAAGCCAGCGGGGAAAAGCGGGATGAACACCTAAGAATACATGGACAAAGCATTGGGAATGGATGGACCGTAAAAAGCTGGTTATGAGAAGGTGAGGCGCGGATGATTACCTCGAGGTAACACAAGAAGCTCATGAGTAACATTAGAATCATCGCGTACATGATAGGCGTAATAAGACGTGAAACCTGACCTTGCGAACAAACCATGCTACAGGTTGTGGATTATTGCCAGAGACGAGAGAGAGAGCAAGGAATGGTCACTGACTCTATTTACCGGAGACCATGACGAATCTAAACGCTCGACTCTTCAGTCGACGTAAGTAGTCCGTTACCCTCGTTCATACTTTTGGCCCTTTGGTCATCTGAATCCATGGCTGAGCATATTATTTGGTTGATCCAACTGAGTCCCAAGGCACCGGCTCTTGCCATTACCCAGAGTGCAATCCGTATACCAGGAATGAGCCGTATTATGTCACGAAAGTCCCAAACGTCTCGGTGATAGGTGATCTGACCCTGCTCATTGAAGACGAGTCGTGTCATGACGGGAAGTTGGAAATGAAGGGGCGACGGTAAGGAAATGGGGGTTCCAGGTACCGAAAAGGACGGAGCAGCTGAAACGGAAAGTGACACCTGGGACTCAGCAGGAGAAGACGGCGGACGACGTAAACTCAATGTTTTCGGCACTCTGTACGTGGAATGAAGGTCGGGAAAGAAGAGAACATTGAGCGTGTACTCGACAAAGCTCTTCTTGTGACCATCTAGATCGATGCGCGAGGTAATTATGACGATAGAGACGAGAAAGGGACCAAGAACGTACCGAAACTCTCTGTTTCACTGACGTCGTCAACTTCCGCCCAGATCCGGACTGCCTTGAACCAAGGGTCATCGTTGAATTTATTTGGCGGATGCACTCCCAAAAGCGCTCTAAGAATCGAGAATGGTCGGGGCACATCGACGGCGCGAAAACGATGGGTGAGTGCGTGGATATCGGAAATGAGTGTTCGAGACGTCGCAGTGATCACCGGGTTCTCGTATCTGCAGGGTTGTCTATCATCGCTCTACGAAAGGATGGACGGCAGGTCGTACACTCACACTGTCACGTTGTTAGGTTATGAGATGAGAGGCTAGAATGGGAGAGTATGCACCTGCGCGAGAGTCATAAAAGAACTCAGAAGTATCAAGGAAACTGGGAAAGGTAGTGTCATGACCACAGACTTCGACTGTAGTTGGGTTCCTCTGGACGATCAACAAATCCCCTATCGTTGAATGAGAATTTTGCACGGTCACAGTCGGCAAATTGGTTGGTTCGGGTACGTCAGGGGCTTCTGGCATATCAAAAGCTCTTCAAGTAGACCGCGCCCAGCGAGTGCAAGGCTGGGCGGAGATGTAATGTACACGTCAACGGCGATGAGGAGGCCAAGCTTGGCCTTTCTATCCGAATTGTAGACGTGACAACAAAGTGCGGACAAGTTGCGGCGGGACAGAGCTTCTTAACTCCTAATAACATTAAACTTTGCTCCGTGCGCTTGTAGTACGCACGAATACATTATTCATTCCCCAAGATGAAGTCTTCCTCGGACCCAGTAGCGATACACCGATAATGCTCACTGGCAAGAACCAGCCTCGTCAGATAATGCTAAAACATATATAATATATTACTACTATACTATAACACACATCTTCAATTATTCCCCTATCAATCGTGCTTTGGACAATGAACCATACTCGACCGCTACGGACTGTTCGACTTGTACCCGAACATCCAATTCCAGATCGCGAGGGGAACCCGCCGAATACTCAATATCAAGAGCTCCCTTCTGCGTTTCACATTGTGAGCGTAATTCAGCAACGATCGGACGCCCAGGGTGGAGCGGTCGGGTGAGGATAATGTTTTCAAACCGCGCTAGTTCAGGTTCTTGAGAAAGTTCTGGAGGAACGTTGAGCCTTGTAATGCTTGGAAGCTAAGAATGCTCACCTCTCAGATGAATCAAGATCCGTTGACTCATGATCCAGGTGACGACATAACCCATTGACGCGCTAAACAACACCTTAACCGCGGCTCCCATTAAGGTTACATTACTACTCACCCTGCAGACTAAGTTCCACGGTATTATAAGAAATGATACGCAGCTTGATCGGAAATGATGACAAACTCACCTGCACAGCCTCGTCGCTTGCTCGGTAGAAAATAAGATTGAGGACATTGCAGCCTTCAGAGGTGAGCGCAACATGGGCCACCAGGCAAATATATCTTACCAGTCAAGACTACAAAATACCCGAGTCCATCATAGATCATTCTGTGAGTATATTAACACTGTTTCACAAGTAGTGTTGGGGGCCATACGTTCTGATCAGCCGGCCCAGCCTAAGTAAAGGGTTGTGAGCATCCTAGCGATAGGAAACGAGCAGAATCAAGACTGACCTTCCATTCAATGGGTTATATCGCACGAGATAGAATGTGGAAATGAGCAACGTCCCAGTGTCCCAGATCATTGATACGACATAGTACAACCATGCCGTCTGTATGGGGCCGACATTACCAGGAGTACAGCTGACAGGCGATCAATTCCATGGGTATTTGCTTGCCACCAGATCAATACACTTACCCCCCCTGAAGTTACCGAGGGCATATGATCAATTGTGCCTTAGTGATATAGCAACCATGCAAACTCACATTGCTCGAGACCGCTAACGATGTGTTCAGCCATCCGGATGTGGCGTCAAGTAACGGAAACGCTTACGGGTTCGATTATACATATTGGTGAACCATTCAAGCTGTGTATAAAAAGGGTTAAGCAGGGAATGTGACTAGCCGGGAACAGAGTTTACCGCAGTTGTGATGACAAATACTATGACGAGAACGATGCCAACACCTCGTTGTCTCCGGGCGATGTTGAATGCTCTTTTGAAAAGTTGTCGAGTAAAGCAATAGGAGAATGAACCACCCTTACCTGACACCAAGAATGACTTGTGATATCATGGTTTGAAGTACTTGAGCTGAGATGAGATGGAAGGTGGTGTAGGATTAGATTGGACGGACCTTTGAAGAATGGTGCTAATAAATAGTAGGAATTACACGAATCGACAGTGAAGCTGGTGGCGAGAACACCATAGTTGCTGACAATCATGACGACGACACTGACATAACTGTCCTCCAGTCAGACCGAGAAATCAAGCGAGCAAGGATAAGGACCGACCGAATGAGGAAGAAAAGAACGCATCCCAGGCTAACAAAATCAGTCTGATGGCCAGAGAGGTCAACGGGGTAAATACCTTGGGCGGAGAATACTAGTCTGGCTTCGATAAAATCGTAGCTCAGCAGGTATTGTGATCAAATAGCTGGGTGAGGATGAACGACAAAGCACTACAGGCGACAACTCGGGACTCACTCATAACCTGCGATCGAGATAGAAATGATTCGCAGGTACTTTTCGGCTTCTGCTCCAACACTCATTGGAGTGGGCGTAGAGAAAATAAAAATCAGGGAACCGGGAAGGCCAAGAGCGGGAGGTAATTTATATAGATGTCGTCCCCGATGGCACAACCCGAGCCTGAGTCGTGGCTGCCGTTATGGGTGTGAAATTGATGAGAGCGATGCGGCTAAAGAAGTGACAAACCTTTGAATCAAGAATGGCAAGTGAACGCGATGCCATCTGGTTACATGAAACGTTGACGAAATTCTCATACCTTCAAGGATACCCTCCAGATCTTTCTGTCCCCCCCGGCTTATCGTTGCCGCATTCGGCATCCATCGGAGTTTAGATTTACTCAGATCGCGGTAGTAACAATATTCAAACCCCGCAGCCAACCCTGCGGGGTTCAGCCGGTACTAATCCGACCATCGCACAAGGTCCACGCCGAGCGTCCAAGTCAGCTGCTTTTTATTTTCTACATTAAGCTTCATGACGCATCTTCTATGTCCTCTTAAACACCACTCCGTCCGGCAGCTTTTGTTCTTGTTCCATTAGCAAGCACCGGCAGGCTCTTCCGCGCTTCAAGCGCATTTGGCCCTGGCAGGAATTCGGCGCCCACCAGCCAAGCGAAGTACAGGCCCATCAACGTAGCAGACACGGTAGATGCCGTACTGGCATCATGGCTCTGCTTCAGTAATCTTACAGTGTTTGCATTGTTCAATTCTGGTGACTTCGTGCTCGTCGGAAGATCGTCCAGGACGAAATGCAGCAGCGGGAACAGCGCGTTGTCTTGCACCTCCATGACATGCTTTTCTAGTTCCCTTCTCCAAGCCAGGTATTCACATTGTCGAGTGGCGAACCCGTATTCTGCGAGGGACGACAGCAAGTCGTTGAACGTCGGAAGTGGATCGGCTACGATATGCAGCACCGTCTGTGTGGCGCTCGGTAGCGGAGCAACCGCGGCGAGTGCTGTGCATCGCGCTACATGATCAACCGGCACCATGTTGATGGTATTGTTGATGTCAGGGACAAGACCGAGTTGTACACACCCTTTGACCAAGCGCCAGATGAAATCATCCGTATTCGTCACTGTCAAGTATGGGCCATCAGCCTTCAAAATTAACTTCCGGGGGATCTAACATACCGGCTGTCTTTGAATCTCCGACAACATATCCAGGTCGTATAATATGCCCTTTCAGGCCTCGCTTCCCCGCCTCCAACAGCAGTTTCTCAGAGACCCATTTACTTTGTCCATAGCCAGTTTTGAGCCCCGTCTTCGCGCCTTCGAGATCATCGTCCTCGGGTATGCCCCGGTGCTTTCCGCTCTGTGCCAATGAATCAGACAGTCGAACATAATGCTCAGTATCAATAGCCGATGTCGAGGAGATGAAAACAAAATGTTTTGGCCTTGCCGTCGATGCAAGTTCAACCGCCGTCAGGGTTGCAATTACGTTCGGAGCGCGAAGTTTTTCGTAAGGATAGACCCAATGTACCTGCATATACATTTTTCAGTGACCGGGCACTTAGCAAATAGCCAACGACAAACCAGTGCGCCGTTGTGCAACACCACGTCCGCTTCAGAAGCGATTCGATTCCAGGTGTTTTCATCCAATCCAAAGCGTTCCAGCCCAAGGTCCCCAGTAACGACCTCGAGCCTTCCAGAGGTGGCCCACTCTTCGTCCCAGACACCGCGGTCTGTCGATCCCATTCTCAATCGTCTAAGGCCATTTTCTGCCGACGTGGATCGCACGAGGCAAATAACTTTTTGTACCCTCTGTTGACGCTGAAGAAGATCGCGAAGGATAAATGCGCCGAGATACCCGGTGGCCCCAGTCAGGAACACAGTCAAGGCACGCGCGTCAAAGTCGGAAGGCAGTGTTGGGTAGGAATCGCGCAGGCGAAGAACTAGCTGTTCGACATCTTGGCTGTACTCGGCGACCGTGGACGTCAATTTCTTTGGCGTGTCGTTTACTGTGTGCGCTGGCAGCGCGGAATTCAAGTCCCGAGGGGCAATACCGTAATCGGGATTACGCAAGGCGTCGATGGCTGCGGCCAAACCTGCGACGGTTGGCTCGGCAAATATGAGGCCCAACGGTGCATCGACGACGAATGCCTTTCGTATCTCAAAGATGAGGCGCGTAGCCAGGATTGAGTGTCCTCCAAGATCGAAAAAGCTCTCGTCCAATGGTATTGTCTCTGGCGAGTTGGGTAGCACCTCTGCCCAAATGGAACATAGTTTTTCTTCTGTGGGGTTGATGGCTCTTTTATGATCGCCCTTGGAGGAAGCTTTATTTTCGGCATGGGTGTAATGAGCATGAGCTGTATCTGGAAAAGGAAGTGCTGGTTTATCTATTTTGCCATTCGGATTAAGAGGCATGCGCCGGAGAGGAACGAACACTGGCCGAGTACCAGTCGTTAGCCACAGGGTTAGCATGACAATGTATCAACCCACATGTAGGGATGCTGTAACTGGGCAACTTTTTCTTGAGATGCTCTCTAATGTCTTTGATAAGCCGTCTATATTTCGGTATACTTTTAATGCCGTCGGCTTCTTCGCCATCGCTGTACTCGCTCGTGAAACCATTCAATAGCGCCCCATCAAGCGGCACGAAGTAGCTGACGAGAATCTTTTCTTCGTCCTTGTCTCTCCTCACGAGAGTCACGTTCTCACGAACAAGTGGGTGCTGGCTCATCAACGTGTCGACTTCGCCCAGCTCAATTCGGAAACCGCGTATCTTGACCTGGTCATCTGCGCGCCCTGTGCATTCGACGCGACCATCAGGAAGATAACGTCCAAGGTCTCCAGACCGATACATCCGATCGCGGATGCCCTTCCAGTGCCGCGACTCCGGCCCAGCGAGACCCTCTAGCGGGTGCAATATCGTGTCTCTCCACAATGGAGACGACGAGGCGAACCAGTTGAAGACAAACTTTTCCTTGGATGCGTTGGGGTCGAGGTATCCTTCGGCTAAGCCACCTGAGCGCACGTAGATCTCTCCAACTTCGCCAACCGCACACGGTACCGTCTTGTCGGACCGATTGACGACGAGGAGCTGGACGTCGATCATACCTTCACCGGCAGGCATGATGTCTTTCTGGGTAGCGAGGAAGGTAGGGTCTATGGACACGGGTGGGATGGGGAAATAGGATACCGCGCGCTGCGTTTCGGTAGTGCCGTACATGTTGATGATGTGAACATTCACAGCAAGGGATTGGAGTCGAAGGCAATCGCGTTTAGTGAGTACGTCGCCAACAAAGAAGGCGCTGCGGAGAGAGGGTATTTGTCGGGTAGCTTGTGCGGAAAGCAGCTGACCCATGGCAGGTGTAAGGTGAGTAACGGTGACCTGGTTCTCATCCATCCACTCTGCGAGCCGGCCTGGTGTCCCAATGTCCTCTGCGGTAGGAACGTAGAGTTCCGCACCAAAGAACAGTGGCGTAAAGACTTGAGGAGACGTGAGCAGTGAACCACAACATGAACCTCCGCTACTCACTGTCTCGTTGAATGGGGTCATGAGCGATACCACTAAGCATGGTGAATTTGGAAAAATCGCCCAACGTAAATCGTTCGCCCATCCAAGGGAAGAAGTGAGTTAAGCTGTAGTGGCGTCCCTGGACGCCTTTGGGAATCCCCGTGCTACCACTTGTAAAGGACAAAGTACCAATACTGTCGGGTCCAAGGGTGACATTCGGGTCTGTTTCTGAGAGGTGCAAACGGGACTGGAGCACGTCGACGTCATTGACAACACCTCCGAGGATCTCGCCAACGGGTGAGAACTCAAGTGCTGGAACCTCGACGCGGATCTTGAGGTTATCTGAAAGGAACTCCCGAACACTAGGTCCGATCTTCCCAGCCCCAGCTAGAACCACGAGTCCACGCGGCTGAGCAACTTGCAGGTATACCTGCTGCCGTGATGGAGGGTAGGCAGGATCTTATGGGGCATGTGAATGACTACTTGCTATGAACCGAGAAACGACCCACCAATGACAGAAAACGTCGCGCCAGCTTTGAGAACTGCCATAACCGCAACAACAAGCTCTACGCTTCGGTAGGCGTAGATCATGACGACTTCTTCTCGTTTGATACCTCCTTGGAGGAGGTGATGTGCTAGGATATTCGATGCTCTCCTGATATCACCGTACGTGTAGGTGCGTGCATCCTGTTTCCCATTGGGAGTTGAGGAGGAAAGACTCTGGATGACACATGATCGGTCTGGCCAACGGATTGCATTACGTGAGAAAACGTCTGTTATCGCCCCTTTCCAATCACACCAATGGACATCTGCAGTTGGGACAGGTAGATGGGCCCTTTGACTGTTGGTCAATAGTGGCACCGAACCTACAAGGGCGGCAGGGTTTGCAGAAACCTTTCGCAATAATACTGAAAGCTGGTCAACGATGAACGTGATACGGACGTGACTGAAGAGCAGGGAGTTATAGAGGATGCGGAGTGATATATGGGGAGCAAGGGACGAACGAGTCGTCGCTGGGGGGCGTGTAACGAAGATAGTGAGGTCGGATGTGAGACTAGTTGAGCGGATAAAGTTCTCGCGAGGTTGGTCGGTCTCGTCAAAGAAACGAACGCGAAAGAGCGGGCGAGTATTTTCCAGTGTATCCTCCTTATCCTTGCGGAGAGCCTGGACGATGGTTTCGTAGGGAAGGACGTCAGCCTCAGCCTCCTTCTCGACGGATTGAACACGCCGGACGATGGACCAGAAGGTATCAGACGGATCGACAGCCAGCCGGAGGATAAGAGGTGCGCTGGCCGCAGCCGATGAAGAACCGATGACGATGTCAGTATCGCCCGTGTAGCGATGTAGCAATACAGTGAAGGCGGCGAGAAGGAGATGAAATGCAGACGGTCTATTGTCTATATTTTGAGCATCGTCGTCTTCCACGTCGCTGTTGTCGGTATGAAGGGCGAGCTTCAGCAAAGCGAGAGATGTTTGTTCGGAAAGATCGGCAGTGTGGGCAGCTTCAATCAGTTTGTTGGTTCCAACTGGCCGTGGGTAATCAGTTGGCAGGGAGATCGATGGAAGGTCCTGCAGCCTCGTGAGTACTCTTGAGAGCGCATCAGTTGCCATCGCTCGTCGCAGAAAGGGAAACTTGGGCAAGATCAGAAATTTTAGTTGAGACTCAATTGCCTTGTAACAACTATACTATATTTGACACGACCATCATCTCAGGCTTTTGATCTAATAGCTATGGATGCAGGAAACCACCCCGACGCGTCGCGATGTTTCTGCCGAAAAGTCCGTGACTGGGCGCGAACTTGTTCCTCCTACAAGCGTAGAAGGGATACGACTCATTGATGACGATTAGACTTGGTGACGGTGTAGCCTTGTTCACTCCCGGACCTGCAAGGTGTGATCCAGAAGGTCATCTGGGTGCGTGGCAATTCATCGGTCCCGCTGTCGCGTGCATTTGTATGCCCGTAGAACGGTGGACGAGTGGTAGGGCCGCCAACTGAGATATCATATCGGGCTGTGTCGGTTTTAGCCGCAATGGCCAACAAGATCGATGACCGCATGCGACCGGACAGTTCAATCGTCGACTCGGGTGGTCAACTGCACCTGTTTCAAGTCAGCCAAGAAGAAGTGTTTTTATACGGGGGGTTATCCATCTCGCCACGCTCCTGGTTGCTGGCACCTCGACAGTGGCTGAGGTAGAAGTGACCCATCCGACGGCACAACTATTACTGTGCCAACTCCAGCGCACATGGAGGAGTTCGATTGGAATTACAGCCTGTCTTCGATAGATCTTCAGCTTGTCGCGCCATTACCGTCGGATACTGGTAATCTGTGTTTCAAAACATCTTCGCCTGTTGAGTGACTTGAGTCACGGCGTTGAAGTGGACGTTTTAGGATAAACTTTCCCACAGGCACGACGTCGTGCGCCCACCCGGGCCGTCTGCGTGTATTTCGTCTCAAATTTTGTTCAGCACTTGATAACTTTGGATTCTACGATTCGTGCCAAGTTCATATTCTGGAAGCTATCCACTGTTTATTATTCCACCTGCGTGAGTGCATAGCCTAAAGTCATCGTCGCTTCACGTCATCTTTCTGTTGCAGCCCTCGCTTCGCATCTATCCTCGATTGTCTTTCTTTCTGCGCCTGTGCTAGCATCATTTCGCCTGTCTTCCCCTGACCTGCTCAGGTCAAGCGTGTGACGGCGCCTTCGTTGTTGTGGTCTTTGCCTTTCCTGTAAGTCAAACATTCCTACCACTGCTCTTGGTAACCGCATTTTTGTGCCCAGTTATCTTTCCCCTTGTGTGCTCTCTGCACCACTCTGTTATACCTCACCTTATCTGATCTCGAAACTCTTCCAACATTTGTTGCTCCCCAACGTTGTGCCTGCTCCGGTTTGTGTAGTTCTGGTGCGTCATGTAATTTCAATTTAATACTGGTATCTTATCTGTTCTCATGCTAGTTTTATCTCAGCCACTCGCTTATTTTGTTGCTGTCCGGTTGTGTCAGCTCGCCTTGCCTTGTCACCTGTAAGTTGTTGACACTCTGGCTTAGTGTTGACATTTTGTCCATTCTTTTTCTTTCTGTGCTAGTTTAATCTCTTTCATCCGTCCATTACATCTCCTCTTGTTTGTTGGTCCCCTTCAGATCTCCTGGTGGCTTGCTTATCTTTTACCTCTCTTCCCTTCAATCTGTCTGTCCATCTCTTTCTCTCTCCCCCAACTGACTTGTTTGCTCATCCTTGCACTTCACAAGTCTTTCCACCTCCAACATTTACCTGAGTTCTTTGTCCCATCACACACTATAGTTGCCTTTCCCTGTTAGAATCTATCTCTCTCCCTTCTATATCACTTTGCTCACCTTTTGTTACCTGCTTCTGACCTTGTGCCCTTGATTTCATCTTGGTGTAGTGCTTTCAAGTTTCTCTGCCCATTATCCTGCAGATCTATCTCCTGGCTATTTCACATCATTGTCATCCTCATCCACATGTCTCTAATAAACCAGAAGAACCCTGAAGATATTACCTTTCAAATCACAGGTATACACATGTCTCTGCTAGCTGGCTGGTATACTTATGTTTTGTGTACAGTTGGTCGATTGGCTCTTCCATCTCAACTTCTGAAACAAGACATTCGAGTTACAGTTTGTGTTGGTGATATATCTAAAATAACATGTTCTGGAGACATATCATGGGATGGCCTGACAGTTTCATGGAATCATCCCTTTCTCTTGTAGGTTTCATGTATGTTTTATTTATAGCTGTCCAGTTCACTCTCACAATAGCTCTGCACCTCCTTCCATGACTATTGAGATTGCTATGTGGTCTCTTCCTGAGGAGCTTACTGTTCAGTGGGACAAACAGTCACTAGGTGATCAAATGATTACCAGTGTGGCTAGCTTATTGGAATCTGGTGGTGGATGGAAATGTAAGTTCTATTTCTAGCCACTTATTCTGAGTGATAATTGTCTTCTAGGCAATGTATACAAACTATCTGTTGGCCCTGCAGCTCTATTCATGGAATGTAGGACCCATGATGTGCTGGTAAGATTCATGTTGCAGCTTGTCAGCAAATGATTGAGATTGTTCTTTAGATTGCACCAAATGGGCATGATTGTTCATTAACTCTCACATCATATGCCAGAAGGTTATACAGATTTGGATATCAGTTCAAAAATTTGCCTTGCATATCCACACAGGTTATGGTGGGTCTTGCAAGACTAGACCTTTGTCCACAGGGCCATGCAGAACACACAGATACCTTGAATGATCTTGCAGTTGCTTATTCATTGTACTATGCCCAGGATGGTAATATCTCAGACCTCAATAGGGCCATTGAGATTGGGCAAATTATGCTTGATCTTTGTCCCAAGGGCCATCCAGAGCATGTTGGGGCAATCTCAAACCTTGCAATATACATGTTGCATCATTACAGGTTTCAGAAAAATAGGAAGGATCTCAATAACCTTATAGAGATGCATGAAAGATGGTTTAGTCTGTGTCCATTAGGTGCTCAAGATCACTCACTGGCTCTTGGGGGGCTTGCAATGTCCTTGCTGGAGCGCTATAATGTAGATGGAAACACAATGGACCTGAATAGATCCATTGATTTGGGTCAAAGGATGCTTGAGCTTTGCACAGAAGATGAGGATGAAGTAGCTGTCAGAATCCTGGCAGATTCTATAACTGCACGTTATCAAAGTCAGGGCAATAGAACTGACTTGGACAAAGCTATTCAGCTCAGAGAGAAGCACCTTCAGCTATGTCCATCAGGTCATGAAGGTCATGGGCTTGCTCTTCAGAATCTTGCTATGTCACTACAAGATCATTACAATGAAACAAAAGATTATCTTGATTTGATCAAGAAAATCAAGTTGTTAAAGGAGGCTTTGGAAACCTATCCATTTCATCATCAATACTTTGCACTCAATGTTGCTCAATTGGCTGCAACTATCCTTCTTTTATCCCAATCTCATCTTTCTAATGAACATCCTCCTTCAATGGATGAGGCCTTTGAAACATACAAGCTACTGAAGAATTGTGGTCCAGTAGCCTCACTTCACTTATGGGAGGCAACCCAGGCTTGGGTAGATAATGCTGAAGAGCATGACCACTCCTCAGTCTTGGAGGCTTACCAGACATCACTCAATACATTGGATCACTTCACCTCCCTCAACTCTTCATTGGACTCAAGACATCAGTCAATGCAGGCAAGGGTGGCTGATCTGGCAAATAATGCATTTTCATGTGCAACAAGGCATGGTGACTTCCAGATGGCTGTGGAGCTACTGGAGCAAGGGCGAGGAATCCTTTGGAACCAGCTTGCTCGTTTTGACGTTTCAATACCCGTGTTAGTGAGCCAGGATGGCCGAGGACGTGAGCTAGGGAGAAAGCTCGCACGGCTGAGCACAGACCTCAGGAAGCATGCTCAAGGGAGCGGAGACAAAGGTACAAATCCGTACTGGCACCTCCGGGACGAGTGGCAAGTTGTCGTAGACGACATTCGCCGCCTGGACGGGTTTTCGCAGTTTCTCTTGCCTCCCCGTTTCGACAACCTCCAACGAGCTGCAGAACATGGACCTGTCATCATCGTGAATGCGAGCAAGTACAGCTGCGATGCGCTCGTTGTTCAACGCACTGGGCCACCCCTCCATGTATCCCTCCCATGTTCACTCGCCGATGCCGACCAATTATGTTTGCAATTGTCTGAGCTCACGTGCGACGCGCATGCATACGGAGAGAACAGAGAGTCTTGGGTGAAGGAGATGTTGCGAGAGCTTTGGTCAACTGTGGTGGAACCTATTGCCTCTGTCCTACAAAATAGTATCCAGCTGCCTCCGGGTTCGCGCGTCTGGTGGTGCCCCACGTCGAAATTCACAACCCTCCCGCTCCATGCTGCGGGTCCATACCGAAAAGGGCAGAAGAGTTTCATGGACCTCTATGTGTCTTCATACGCTCCCTCACTCTCCGGGCTTATTCGCACACGCGAACGTGTCCGTGCTCAGAGAGCAGCTCGTGACGCCTCTGGAGCAGCGAATGCGATCCCATTCGTGGCTGTCGGTCAGGCGCGGCCAAGTGCGGATGCAAACCTTAGCGAGCTCGTAGAAGTGGAGCAGGAAATCCAAAGGATACGAAAAGAGACGGGCATGCCTGCAGACGTAAAATTTGAGACGGTCGCCGGGAGTGCAGCGACCATCGAGGGCACCGTCCAGGCATTCCGAGAACACCGCTGGGTCCATATAGCCTGTCATGGTGCGCAACATGCGACAAAGCCGTTTGAGTCGTGGTTCGCGATGGGAGATGGCAAGCTCACACTCATGCGCGTCATCCAGGAGCGCTATACCGACTCTGAGTTTGCGTTTCTGTCCGCGTGCCATACCGCAGTGGGTGACGCGTCAACGCCGGATGAGGTGCTTCATCTCGCTGCGGGAATGCAGTTTGCGGGGTTCAATGGGGTTATTGGGACGCTGTGGAGGGTGGATGATGCGGTTGCCCATCGGTTTGTTACTCGGTTCTATAAGGAAATGTTCAAACACTCGACGATCGACTTTGAGCATGCGGCGGCTGCGCTGAATACTGCAGCAGTGGAGACAGCCAACGAAGTATCGTTGGAGAAGCGGATCGTGTTTGTGCACATTGGGATTTGAGTCCTTTCGTCGTCGGCTTGAACGTAGGTTCATTGAATCTATTCATTCCTTGCATCGGAGGTCCATGTATGATTGTCACTTTCCATAGGTACCCTTCAAGGAGTCTGAAATTGTATTATACCTGCTAACTGCCTCGAGCCTTTACTCAAGGCGTTTTATGCAGCATCGGAATTTCGCTTGCTGTTGAAGTATTGTGCAATACTCATGCCGGTTTTTCATGTCTTGATACGTCTTATAAAGTTTCTTCTTCAATAGCGTGTACGATACGCCGATTGTATCATGTTTGTTACATCTGAGTTCCATCCAACAACGTGTCAAACTAGATCCCTAGGTGATTCATCATCTAGAGGCGTAGCATCACAAGTTTGAAAACCTCATCGTCAAACCCACTGGGTTCACATTCTATGCATACAAATTACACAGCAAAGTGTAACATCTCTTCGGCACAAACATTCCTTCCGTTCACATTCACTGACATCACCCATCACAAGACATACATAATATATACGAGGCTTGCTAGTCGTAGATCATTCTCCCTCTGTTTTTCCTCTTCTGGCCATGCCCAAGCACTCCTGAGTGTTATCGTCCCCACCTTCAGCGGTGGCTTCCACAAAGTTCGCTAGTCGCCTCCTCATCTCATGCAATCGGGCCCGCTTCGCTACCAGCCTGGATCGCTTCCTCTCGGTCTCCGGATCATCGCTCACCAGCTCTTTCATGCGATCAGCGGAGTTGCCCGCCGAAGTCGTGTCGTCCATGAGACGCTGGAGTAAGCTAACCGACAGTCTCTTTGCCAGAGCTTGGTGCAGGCAATGTTCAATGTTTAGCGGGACATGATCGATGATACGCTATCCGAGAATAATTCAGCCTTTCAATGCGTCTGTTGAGTGGAAGTCCCTTGCCTTGCATGCAATCGTAAAGTACGCCCGCACATCTGCCATGACGACCAACTCTTCATCAAACTGTTGGTCCCGAGGAGATAGACAAGCCAAATCCTCGATAGTAAGACCCGTGTAGCCTGCTTGAGCTAGGTAACGCAGGGCCTCGTGCTCTGGCGAGATACTTATCGCCGCTCGTGCGTCAAACGAGGTGTAAAGTTGCGTCTCTTGTCGGGGCTCATGAATCCTGTAGTCCTCAAGCTTACGGCGCGCATAGCGATATCTAGAAAGCCACTTGGCACGGAGGTTCTGGTAATCATTCAAATTCTGAGTGTAGGCTGGGGACGTCTCAAGTCCCAGTGTTTCCTTGACCGTAGTGAGCGCCATATCCTTGTGTTCTTCGATGTCGGGACGAATCAAATCTCTGCATGTAGGGAATATGGCGATGTCTATATTCCGTCTTCGCGTAGAAAATATTGACGACGTACGAGACCAGGTCTTGGAGTACTTTAAACCGACCAAAGTGAGTCTTGACAAGTTGCTGCAAGACGTTGTCAAGCACGTCATTTATGGACCTCAGACACTCGTCCGCAGGTGAAGACCACAAGCTTGTAAACTGGTTGATAAGACGAATTTTGGCCTCATACGGAATATTGCCAGGAAGCTCCCACGCGGTCGACCTAAATTACACGTGAGAAAACTAGCCAGCAGAGGAGGGTAACTAGACAGACTCCTTGATGACCTTGCGAACCTCGAACACGCCCATGACCTTCACTTCGGCGTTTGCAGCCACATCTTCTTCGGATTCAAAAGGCTCAATCCTTTTGCACTCTTTCGGTTGATTGAATGGACGGAAATCCGGAAAAGTTCCGCGGATATTTCGAGCGAACATGGTGTAGAGAGCTTGATTTCGTTGCGCAAGGCTCTTGTCCGAACTGGCGCCTGAGACCATATTCTTGAAGGCATTACAAAATTCGTTTACCCTCAAGAGCACCTCGATCTGTGGATCTGACTCCAACGGCTTGGGCAGAGTGCCGATCTCCTGCAAGCAAGAGGTGAGCAGCTCTTCGATTTCCTGTTTGAGCTGGGGTAGGCTGAAATGCCCTGTTGAATCTAGAGTGAAACCCGAGTACATGGTGACACCACGTACACTCTGTTGATAAGTTCGACAAGCAAGACACTAATGTCTGACACGAATGCCGGGATCCCGAACCGCCCACGATCAGCAACTTCTCTCCACGGTGAATTACTGTCGAAAAACTCTGCTGCAATGCGCTGGAATTCTGATCTCGAGAGGCCCTGTGCCCGTTGAGCATCATCGGGGAGGCGAACACAATAATACCCGTGCTTCAATTTGTCCTTGCGTCCTTCGATGACGTCAACCCAGCCCTTTCTGGCGTTGACGGCACCGGGCCCGAGCATATCAGGCTTCGTAAGAACACCTGTAAGAACACCTTGTGAGAGGCAGTCGCTTGCTGCTGGGTACCGACGAACCTATGGTGCGCTCTCCGTTCGGGTCAGCTTCGCGCGCTAGCAATACAGATAGCTGGTTCTGCATGTCGTCTAAATGGATCCGAAGTCATCAGTAACACGCACGAACAACAAGGATACGTGAATTACCGCTCATTGGTATTGTGGTTAAGATGATTGTGTTCGGTCGACGGATGTAGTCCTTGGTGAGTCGCCGTACCAACTCAATTACCTCCGTATCCTCATTCTGTATTAAACCTACAAGACAATCAACACAGAATCGAGTAGAAATAGCACACTAACCAGGCAAATCCACAAAAGACAAGTCGGTGGCAGAGGGATCCTCAATGAAAATAGAGACCACGTTTTCAGAGAACTTGAGGGTGTTGGGGGAGGTAAAGTTTTTCAAGTCTTGTATGCTCTTGTTGTAAAAAATCTCTGGGGGAGTACCTGGGTTGAGAATAGCTGTTTGCGCACGACGAAGCCACACATCCACTTCATTCCGGTTAGTGATGGTGGGCCCAAAAGGTGTCTCCTTCAACTTGACAGCGGGCTGTCCAGGTGAATCATAGTCAAAACGGAGTTTGATCTTGCAAGACCAAGTCCTGGCGCTAGTAGACATTGTGCACTCCATTGGACACCTGTCCGAAAGATAAGTGCAATCATAAACTGGAAAGAATCGAGCACACCGCGTGCAAGTTCCGCTATCTCTAGGAACATTAACCTAGCATAGACTGTCAAGCATCCTAGGTTACTGAATATTCAGTACGACTCACACCACTGACTGCCTCAACGAGAGAACTCTTTCCAGCTGATGGAGTCACAATAAGTCAAAAGCGGAATCGAATCCGATTGAAACAATATGGGTACACACCAGACTGGCCACCGATAACGACAATATTAGGAAGATCGACCATTGTCTGCGCACTGCGAAACAGGGTTAACGAGATGGAAAGGGAATATGGATCCTAACTTGCCCCATTGACCGCAAATCGCTAATCAATTGCATCAGTTCCCTGCGTCTACGAGCATATTCTGTCGACGACAGACCGACATCCTCCCAGTCGTCCGGAGAGGATTGCCTTCCTGTCGCTCCAGAAGCGGATGAATTGACGGCTGATTGTCTCCTATGAGCTGTTGCACGATTGAGAAGGGACATAGGTGCAAGTCGAGAGCGTGGAGAGTGCATAATGGAGGAGAACAGATAATGCAAGCTTTATACGTTCCATGCTTGCTGTGGACGTGGCGCAGAAGCATCGATAGATATAGGCTATAACAGTCATGGTGGGCGTCCTATGAGAATCCTACCAGGCACGAAAGAGCGAGCGAACTGATCCGGGCCTCGGGAATAACAGGCTGAAGTCGTTTCAGCATTTCGTTATCGTCCAACGGGAATGTAGCGGGTAAAGGAATGGTTCTTGGTCGGAGGACTCGGGAAGCACATTGCTCACTGGATTCCCTTGGATCACACTGACACATGGTGTACACCTTCGTGGGCGCGGATCCCCACTATGACCAAGTAAGAGTACAAGGCAAGCAACCAAGTATAGTCATAGAGAAGAAGCGTTCAAAAAATTACGAACGCTGAGAGTACTGCGATTGGTTATCTCCGACCCTCAGGCAGCCATGCCAAATCCTGTAACCTATGGAACCCACCTGACTTGTATGGTATGTTGCTGTGTAGCGGTGCTTGACCGGCCTGATAATATGAATGGACTCTCGCCTTGCAGCGTCCATCCAATAGTACCCGGTGGGCCCAGCCATTCAATTGGGGTCATATCCACAGTCTGTAAGCATTAATGTGCATGTCACCTAAGGCAGGAAGTAGGAGACCAGGACAGCCTGCAAGTTCGATCGTCGGCGGCTGGGTTTCATCCAGTATTCTCTTGTGCGACTCCGTGAGACTGGATACCCTTCTTTAGAGGAGCGAACGTTTCAGAAAATAACTACTATTAGTATCGTGGAAGCCTGCCGTGGCCAACGGTGGGAAACACTGAGAGAGGACCACGCTCTGTTGGGGTGACTAGGATGTACGGGTACAAGGGACTCTAGGGCACGTGACTAGTAGTATGGTAGGCTTACATCCTGCCAGCAGAACCACCTGGATAAATCCGCAAAACTGTTGGAATAAGGCATGCCAGATCCCGTGGAGGAACGTCAAATGACTGGTGTCACCTTCCATAGACACCACGCATCCCCCGACAACGACGTCCTAGTCTTGGTCGCATGATATACCCAACCATCTCGCGCGAGTTTAGAAACAAGTCATCTCACGACCACCATGTCTGACCCCATCATCATCAATCCACACTTTGTTGGTGGTATACTCGTCGATGTCCACAGCCATCGCGACAGCATTGAAAGCTTACCTGTGCATGCACTGTTCTTGCTGCATGGCCGTACAATGTCCTCAGCTAGCGTGGCGCCCATCGCGAGATCAATCCTCGAATTCACATATGCCCCAGGAGTCAATAGGAAAAGAGACTTGATCATCATCGCGTATGCAAGTATTCCACCCTGCAGTTACCGTTGGCCAGCCTCCTGATTGACAGGTGATCAGGACCATCGTAACCATGGAAAACGCCTTATTGATCCAAAACGAAACGAAGGATGGCACAAGGATCCTGCCAGGAACAATCCTCATCATGCGTTGGTAGTTGTTACGCTGACCGATCTCTCTCGCTCATGAGTCTACGCATTATAGCTTGGACATGTACACCATACAGAGTATGTATATCTGGACAACTCCTTCCATCACAATCTAACGCTGACTTGAACTGGTCAGCTGGAACAGTGCACGATCTCACTTTCTTAATTGACCATATCCCTGCATATTTATACCCCGAAGTTCAGCGAAACATCGTCGAATGGGGAGTAGCAGGTGTCAGTCTCGGAGGTCATTCAACTTGGATTGCATTAGCACGTGGTGCGTGGCCCAGTCGATCCTTGGGTTTACAGCCGCAGTTTTGTGCTGAGATTCTACTTTCTTCCAGAACCCCGAATCCAGCTCGCCATTCCTATCATTGGTTGCCCGGATTACACAAAATTGATGACTCAACGTGCTCAAGCTTCTGGGGTCCCTTTCGGACCGCCGTACTACCCACACCATCTGGCGGCCTACGTAGACGCATACGACCCTGTAAAATTTGCATTCCGGGAAGACGACGTAATCAACCCCTTCTTGGGAAAGAGGATTCTCGTACTATCAGGTGCCAAGGATAAATTGGTACCTTGGGCCACAAGCCAGGAGTTCGTTGAGGGATTGGAAGTTGGTGACGGTGTGAAGAAAGTTGTGCTGGAAGAAAATGCAGGACATGAATGTACCCCCTCCATGGTTCGAGAGGCGGCCCTCTTCGTGACAGATTGGTTAGCCAGGTAATTGAGCTGTTAAGTGTGTAATGGAAGTGTATCACCATCTATCTGAACCGCGGATTTGTCAGGCAACGTTTGCGCCGAGTTCCCACTTAAAATTGGCTATTTGAATTAATTGTCCTGCGATCCAGAATAGTTCTCCTGCGATCTGGATTGTAGACTCGATGATATCTGCGAGTAATGCGAGACTGCCAGTGTGCCAGAGAACCTGGATTATCAAGGTAAAAATCCAGGGGGATGGATAATATGCGTTCCTCGCAAGAAGATGTGAGATACCTGTAATAATTGCCATTGGCCTCGAAAACTCCCCGTGATGACTGTGAGCTTTTGTGGAGTAAAAGCTTGATCACAACTTGGCTTAATTTACACGATAAAGTCGGGCAGTGGAGTCGCTATCACGCGGACTTTTCATTCGTTATTATCCAAGTGGCCATCTGGAACGAGCAGAGCAGAAACGTTCTCTGAACCATCCCGAATTCAAGTGACAGGCGAAATTCGGTGAAAGCTACCATGACAACTCATCGTAATAAAGTGGAGCATCAAAAGGTGAGGAGCACGTGATTCCAAATCACTTGCCTGAAAAGGAATTTGAGGGTGGGTTTCGACAATGACGTCATCCGTGGGACATTCCTTTTAAAAAGAAATCCAATAAAATAGTGCTAGGCAGGTCGTGAACGTCTCTCCATCTCTTTCTTCTCAATTCCCTCCTTCCCTCCTCTCCCACATCGTTTCCAACATGCCCCAAGGTACAATGAGAGCCCTGTGGTATCACGAGGTCACTTCATTCGACATTCAATCACCACAGCCCTCATTCTGCTTGTTATCTAGCCACGGAAATTCGAAATCAGGCAGGTTCCGATACCCCAGGTCGGTGATGACGACGTTCTACTCAAAGGTATTTGCCTTGATGTGCGTCGAGAGTTCGCGCTGACGGAGCTGTATAGTGTCGTGTTGTGGTTAGTCGGAGACTCACTAGACTGTTGCACAGTGCTCACTGATAAGATTTCTGTTTCGTTTCGTAGGTGTATGTGGCACTGATGCTCACATCCATGACGGCGAGTTCATCTCCAAGTTCCCGGTAATGCTTCCTTTTCGGTCCAATGACGCATATCAATCCCTTGTCCTGCGGTGACAGTTAATCCCCGGCCATGAAGCCATCGGCACGGTTGTGGAGCTAGGTAAAAACGTCAAGGGCTTTGAGATTGGGGACAGATGCGTTGCCGACGTAGGCGTTACTGTGAGCGTACCGACCATTACACCAACAACTTGTGGCACTGACTTGATGTAGTGCGGAAATTGCTTCTATTGTCGACGTGGGCAATCTCTCTTGTGTGAGGACTTCAATGCGCGAGGTGTTACCACGGATGGCGGGTTTGCCGAGTACATCGTATAGTGAGTTGTCCGATTCCAATGTTTGTGCTGGGAAAACGACTCGTGATCCAGCCCACAAAGGAAGCTCTACACGATAAAGAATCTCACCGATGAAGAGGCAACCCTCTTGGAGCCTGCTGCGTGCGCTGTACATGGCCTCGATAAGCTCAATCCGCCAGTTGGTATTGAGGTCCTCCTCCTTGGTGCTGGTCCTACGGGCCTCATACTTGCTCAGCTTTTGAAGTTAAACGGTGCCTCTAGAGTTGTCATTGCGGCTAACAAGGGTATTAAGACAGAGATCGCCAAGCGGCTTGACACCGCTGATGAGTACATCGAACTTGACCGCAAGGACCCCGAGCCGCAATGGGCGAAGCTCAAAGCCGACAATCCCTACGGGTTCGATGTCGTCGTTGAGGCCACAGGTGTGGAAAAGCTTGCGAACGATGCTATCAACTATGTACGCAGGGGAGGAACTTTGATGATATACGGCGTGTATGAGAACAAGGCCCTCGTACATTGGCCGCCCTCCAAGATCTTTGGTGACGAGATCAGGGTAAGTTGAATCACTTTCACAGAGAAAGATATTGTTACCCATGTCCCATAGATTATCGGATCTTTTTCGCAAACTTTTTGTTTCCCCCGTGCGGTTGCATACCTTGACAGCGGCAAAGTCAGAGTGAAGGGAATGGTCACGGATATCTACAAGCTGGAAGAGTACCAAGATGCGCTGGACAAGATGAAGAGCCGAGGTGCATTGAAGATTGCGATCAAACCATAGGTGGTTCCCGGGGAAGAACACTTTTTTGTTGTATCTCTATACTTGTGCAGAGCTCGGCTAGCGAAGGAACTATGTTTGTAGCAAGTGAAACCGAAATGGTGGATTCGAAACAAGGATTGAGCCTCGCGCACGAACTTCTAGTCTTTCTGACCTACCAAATGATTTAGTTCGACATCATAGATCTAACCTCATGAAGTCCAGTGCTTTTGTTAGCCATACCACCAGATGAAAGTACGTACTAGTGACCGAGGTCACCTAGCAGTGTACGGAGTCCCGCACACCCTACAAACTGTAGGGCATGCGCCAGTGCATTTTTTCCTCGGACCGGGACTCTTTCGACTCCCGCCCTAGTGTGTTGTGTAGAACTAGATTAGTCGGTTGCTACACAACAATACACTTGACCAAAAAAAAAAGTACGTACTATGTGGGCCCTTCGTAATTTCAAACATCCTACTGCTGCTGACACAGGACATCTCGATAAAACGCTGTTTAGAACAAATATGAGATGTGAGGGAAAAGGAAAGGATGCAGCGAAGACCAGAATAACGCAAGAGCCGTACAACACGTTGACCATCAAGACCGCTACCAAAGTGGTCGTGTAGAACCTACCCCCTGGTTCTCCCCCTGACGAACGAGTTGCCTGTCCGCAAAGAGATCCAACATTACATGGGATCCTCACGTCGTGAGGCTGCTTATTGCATAAGATGACAGAAGTGAGCTGCATGTGTTGGATTGTATGTCATAGGGCGATGGTGAATACATGACGAGAGAGACACAAAAGTGAAACGACAGTGCATACAGCTCACTTGGACCACGGTATCAGATAGAGACCGGTCAACCAACAAAAGTCCACGCACGAATTGGAGGGCGGCGCCCTTGGTCTTCTTCTCACCACCCAGCTCGAAGCTAAAGTGATTGAACGGATGATATCGAGGACAGACCAGAATGGGACATACTGTTTGCAGCGTTTTAATGCGAGCTGCATCTTGTACTTGCACACCGTGCATTCGAGTCTCAGCACGACCTTTTTCGTCGTCTTGGCCTGGGAGCGATGTGAACGTCCGCGACGAACACGATGCGATTGTCTTACCTTTTTGTGGAAGACAGGCTTTGTCTGACCACCATAACCTGATTGTTTACGGTCGTAACGACGCTTTCCCTGGGCGAATAGCGAATCTTTGCCCTTTTTGTATTGCGTCACTTTGTGGGGCCTGAGGCAGAGCGATGAGTACTCTAAGGATACCATGAAAATGTCACGTACGTGTGCTTCTTGCACGTCTTGCCCTTGCAGACTTGGGAAGGAATGAGTTGTGAGCAAGCAAGATGCTGTACGACTTACAAGTCCGTCGTGTCCTACATTATACATGATGAGGGGGAACCGTTGCGCGCGAGCATGCTGACTCACTTTGGGATGTTGACCATCGTTGCCGGCGTTGGCGTTGGCGTTGACCAAACTTGTGAGTATGCCTTGGGCTTCCCTGTCTTCGGCAATCGCCGGTGTGGTGTACAGTTTCTAGTTAAAGTTTAAACCCCGACGCGAAACGTGCGGGGGATGCCGCCTTGCCTCGCTATCGCTACCACTTGTCCGTGTACAATGGTTTCTGTTACGCACCGCCTGCTTACGGATGAACAGCCCCTCGACACATGTGAAGCATGGCAGTGAGATCAACTGTGCGCGTGAGATCGGAGCATGACAATGGTAAGGTGATGAAGAACACAGTCCCAACTAACATTGTCACCCAGGCCTGTCTCTAATCCTCAGTCTGTAATCTACCAGTTTTTGGCAATTTTATTGCTCGACTGACTTCGTATTCGGGACC
>JBBPUD010000131.1:0-52871 GCA_038094475.1 Phylloporus aff. rhodophaeus | reverse complement strand
AATCACATGATCTAAGTAGTGTTAGAATGCCAAGAGTAAGTACCATCTTCCATTCTGCAAGTATTTGGCCTTGTTTGTTCCACATCACTGGCAATTAATGAATTTGTCAAAAATGGCCCAACATTGGGACACTTTTTTGAGCCACTGTACAAGGCTTGGGCCAATCCTGAATAGCTTTGACCTTCTCTGGAGACATGGTCAGTCTGGAAGGGGAGAGTTGGTATCCAAGGTACTCGGTGTACTTGGTGTGGAATTCACACTTGCTGGCTTTGGCGTAAAGTCCGTGTTTGCGGAGTCGATGAAGGACCTCGCAGACATTCTCCTTGTGGGAGGCCATGTCTGCGGAGTAGATGAGGATGTCGTCGAGGTAAACAATAATACAGACATTGAGGAGATCAGCAAAGATAGTATTGATGAACCGCTGGAATGCTGCGGGAGTGTTTGTTAGTCCGAATGGCATGACCAGCCATTCGTACGAGCTGTAGCGAGTGCGGAAGGACATTTTCCATTCATCACCATCGGCAATGCGGACCAGGTGATATGCGTGCCAGAGGTCGATCTTGGTATAGATCTTGGCACGGCTAGGAGTGTCCAGGAGATTGGAGATGTGGGGAAGTGGATAGCGGTCTTTCTTCGTGATCTTGTTTAGTCCTCGGAAGTCAACGC
Organism: Phylloporus aff. rhodophaeus; assembly: GCA_038094475.1. NCBI lineage: Eukaryota > Fungi > Basidiomycota > Agaricomycetes > Boletales > Boletaceae > Phylloporus > Phylloporus aff. rhodophaeus. Next base: position 52,205 of record JBBPUD010000131.1, on the reverse strand, counting down.
AGAGACGGAGAGAACCATCCTTCTTGCGGACAAAGAGGACCGGAGCAGCATGTGTGGAGGAGAGGGTCATATGAACCCCATGGCTAAGTGTTCATTAAGGAATGTCCAGAGGGACTCAAGCTCAGAGGTGGAGAGAGAATAGGTGGTGCCCAGTGGGGGAGATGTACCTTCTTCCAGGTTGATCTTCAGATCATGTTCGCAATGTGGAGCAAGGGTGGAGGCCTTGCTCTTGCTGAAGACATCAGCGAAGTCATGGTAGTCCGAAGGGACTCCAGAGAGATCAGCAGGATCCAGAGTTGTGAAAGAGGCAGCATGGAGACTGGTCTCCTGAGGGCGGAGTTGTAGGCTGAATTGCACAGAACCCTGAAGGCGACAGGCCAGTGCAAATGCAGGAGCGCTGATTAATGTGATAGGGGGAGCCTTGTGGTCATGGAAACTCGGTGGATCGGAAGGTGCAGGTGCAGCCGGAGACTGTGGGGCTCAAAGGTGCCAGACTGGTCTGCTCAGGTGCACGGAATGAAATACTGCTCGATACCCAATCAAGGGAGCAGGATCCATCTAGCAGAGTGACATAGAATGACGTCAGAGTGATGTCACCAGTTTCAAAGCGGATAGAGAGGTCGATAGCTTGAGTTATAGTGGAGTTGGATGTTCCATCAAATAGCTGGAGTTGTAATGGAGGAACGGCGTAGGGTGAAAGTCCATGATCATTGACAAACATAGTATCTATAAAACAATCAGAAGATCCGGAGTCTACAAGCGCTGAGAACGTAGGAATGTCATGTGAGAGAATAGAGACGGAAGGCATAAGGGAGTGAGGGTTGGAGAGAGCGGACGCGTTGAGACGGACCTCCTTAGTTGCATGGGTGGAGTCAACGCAACCTTGATTCCATGTGGAGTTGTTGAGGCTGCTGACTATTTTTTCGCCTCCGTGCTGGAGGCCTCTGGCTTAACTTCCAGAGTTGCAGTCATAGCTGCTCGAGCTTTGGATGCCCTTGAAGAGAACTTGGGGCACTCTTTCACCATGTGACCACCTTGGCCACAGAACATGCAAAGCTTGTTGTTGAAGTGGTGCTTGCGTTCTGCTGCTGTAAGCTTGCCATCCTTTCCTAGTTTTGACGAAAGGTCGGGCCTGGAGGAGGAGGATCCAGAGGTGCTTCCAGACTTATTGTCCTTGGCATCCTTAGGAGGATCCTTTGGTTTGTTGTGCTTGTCGGAGGAGGGTGAGGCTGTGGATGATGATGATTTTGTATTATTGAATCCAGAGTTGGACCCAGAGGGCTTGGTTATCCTAGCAATTTCCTCCTTCCATATCCAATAGCGATGATCAATTTGCTATGCGATGGTGCGGAGTTCTGGAAGAGTGCTTGGCTTTCCCAGCCTTGACAGCTCATTCTTGATTCGATTGGGAAGTCCATTGTAGAAACTCCTATGGAGCACTCCAGGGCCCCACTCCCAGACTTGGCTCACCAGCCTGTTCCACTGGACTACATAATTGGAAATGTGTTGAGAATCCTTCATGTGCAGATGTTTGAGCTGAGCTTCTGCTTCCACAACAGAATCATGGGGACCAAAGTTGGTTTGGAGTTCTAGGAGGAAAGCCCCCCAGTTGTCCATCCAGAGTAGGCGGAGGTCCAGAGGCTCTGTTCCGAGCAGATCCGGTTTGAAGTACCCAAGGGCAACTCCCTTGAGGTAGGACTGGGTGAAGGTGACCTTTGCACAATCACGGTGGAAGGCTTTGGCATTTGCTTGGAAATTCAGCTCATACTGAACAATGAAGGGGCGGAGCTTCTTGGGATCCAGACCATTGAATGGATCTGGTTCCCAGACTTTGGTCTTGGTGGTGTCGGAGGGCTTGCGCCAGAGGGCTTGCTGGGTCATGTCCCAGATGGCCTCTGCAAGCTGATTGAATGGCTCAAAAGCCAATGGAACATTGTTGGGGGGTAGGTCGTCGTCGTCGACTCTGATACCTCCAAAGCCATCTTCGGAGTCAGAGGAAGAAGGAGACAACAGCATGTCATCTCCATTGTTGTCTCCAGGACCAGGAGGGTCGGGGTTGCCAGGTCCTTGTTCAGGACCGTCATCATCCGGGAGTTCTTCGAAGCGTCCCGGCGGAGTGATGACTGTTTCGGGTAGTGGAGTAAGTGGGGAGTTGAATGGTCCTGAAGGGCGGACACGACGACGGGGTGCGGAGGATATGGAAGGTGGATTGGTGTCGGCGTTACGAGCGGTGAGACTTATGAAGTCTCCAGGGATGGTGCGATGAGAGCCAAAGACTGACTCGAGTCGTTCATGTTGTGTTGTAGCGCGAAACATAGTGTGAGCACAAGTGGGAGTTTGAATATACTGTCAAGCCCGGTTCCTCCGGAGTAACTCCGAGAGGTAATCCAGAATGGAGGAGACAGAGGGCAAATGAAGGGGCACGGACTTTGGTGCAAGACTGATGTCACACCCTTGTACTCACGATCCTTGGGGTCAGAGGTCAGAGAGAATCAGAGGAGGGGTTGGAGTAGTCAGGAGGTGACTTAGTTGATATTCGAACTAAAGAACTACAGTGAAGTATGTACGGTTTATATAGTACAGAGTTGCACAGTATTAGTAAACGGAGTCTGTGGATTGGTAATAAGAATGGAGATCAGTAAGATGGGGAGAACGATAACCAGAGCTGTGCATCAAAGTGGCGAAACACTGGCGCTGCGTGTTAGGTATGAGACTATACTATAAAGGAGTTACACAGCCAATCAGAGAACAAGGAATACTGAATAAGGAAATAACACGTGGTCCGGAGGTCACATGTCGTCTATTGATGGAGAATGCCCCGAAGGAGTGATGGAGTTGGCACCGGAGATAAGGAGTTGACTTGGAGATGAAACGGGATATGACAGTAATGTTAAAATATAGGCTCCTGAAATTCAAGACTTCCGTTGTTTCCATATCTCTGGAAATAGTCATTCTGGAATTCCCACGCCTTTGGAAACTCCAGAACTAACTTGCGCTTATAAAACTCAACTATATCGTACGATCTATTCCTCCCTGACCTATTCCATATAAATCCTGCTTACACTTGCTTATTTTCAGAGCTTTACAAGTCTGTATCTCCACCCATATATATACCTTTACCTCATTTTTCTTTCTTTCCTCAGTCGTGTTTCACTCTCGTGTGCAACTGGCTAAGGTAGGACTTCTTGTCCCTGTTTTCTTTTATACATAGCTGATGTACCTTAGTGGGCACAATTGCCCTTGTATTAGAAAATCTAACAAGTAATCAGGTCCATGGAGATGCGGACACTGCAACTCAGTATGTCCAAATTGATCACAATGGAAGCAGACTTCTCAAGGGCATCGAGCAGGTCTGTGTCCCCATCGTTGACACGTAGTACATTGTAAGGTGAGGCAAAGACACTGGGGATGACCAGGAGCAACAATGCAACAGTGGGGACATCGGTATAGAGGGCATTCATCTCGATAGTGACCAGCGTGGTGGCATTGGAAGCAGTGAGTGAAGTGGGATGTGGGAGGTCTGACATACGGGTTGTGGAGAAGATGTGTCGGAGCAGAGAGAATGGATAGGCCACCAACGTGGACAACATAGGCACTGTTATAGGAGAGGGCCTGCTGATCAATTTGTCGGAATCCACCAGGTGGGTCGAGCAAGAATAGGATTATGTCATCTTCCACAATGCAAGGTGAGACGATAGGAGCAGGGACAGGTGTGGGAGGGTCTTCTTCAGCAGGGGAGGAAAGGCGTAGTGCTAGGGGCAATGGGGGAGGAGAAGGCAAAGAAGTTTCCCAAGGGGAAAGACTAATACTGGTCAAATAGGCTGTGCGTTCATCAGGATACATTGAGAGAAAATTAGAATGGAACACGGGGTACATAACGGAAATGGAAAGCTGTGTGACAAAGCTGTGGAAATCAGCAGTGTGGAGGAGTTGTAAAACTCATCCTGTGAGACCATTCTGGGTTTCTCAAACAGGTAAGCCGTAAGCTTCAGGTAAGTTGTTAGGTGCCACGTGGAAGTGAAATACTTGGGTAGTGTGGATCTCATGATATAGCGAGACCAGTCCTTTGATGATTGGGTCGTCCGCGTACAAGGGCATTCACTCGAGTAATAGCACCATGGAAGGTTTGCAAAGAATGCTAGTGAATAGTGGTTTCCAAATGCGAGGTGGGAGGAGATGCGATTGAATTGGGGAAACCCGAAGTAACACCATCGGATCATTGATGTCAGGGGAAGAGGGTGGAGAGCTAGATGGAAGTGAAATGGGCAGGGACTGGATATCAGAAGTCATAGCGATGGCTGTGCCTTCAGGGTTAGAGAGGAGTGTTGATACACGAAGTATACCAAGATGAGGACAAAGGTTGAACATTACTCGTTTTGACGGAGGACGCTCATGAAGAGGTACGACAACGTTGTCAAAGAGTTCTCAAGGAGTTTGCAAGGTGTGACACAAGATATACACTTGTATTGTGTAGATCAAGTATGAATACATCGAGTGTCTAGTCTACATATTTATATGAACGAGACACACAGCTCGGGAAGAACATAGAACATGATGGAAGGTTGGAACACTAAGCCGGTGCAAGAGAACCGGACTGCAGAGAGAGGCTGTCCGAAACAAGAACAAGAAGTATAGCACGGTGAAACAGGAACAAAGGCGAAACAGGGACTCCAAGGCGAGAACCTGTGTGAAGTGATATGTCACTGGTTATATAGCAAGAAAGAGGTGCGATCAAGTATGATGAGGGAATGCTCATCGCGTTCGGCAAGAATCATAGGAAGAACGAAGAATGAGATGTGGCGAGTAAGAAGAAGGACATGACGATAAAGTGAAAGAATTGTAACAAGTGTGCTGAGGTCGGTGTTAAGAACCAGAGTAAGAAGAATATTAGCGCGATAGTGAGAAAGGCAAGAGTGGAAATCCAGAATGCTTTATGATATGAACAACATAATTCACACATGCAAGGAGGAGCCTCACGAAGAGATCACAACGTCCTGGATGTGTGAAGTCTCATCGCAATCTATGAAGTCTTTTGTAGTCTTTTAGGATGTCCTGGGAATGTGTCAGGTTTGTTTCAGGTTCCCAGGTGTTCTTGGCAGATGAGTAACCCTTCCATGCGGTCAGGTACTGATAGTAGCCAGGGAATCCCTTGTGAGACAGGATAGCCTCTACTTCATATTCTTCTTCATCATCAATTATGTCCAGAGGAGACTGAGAATATGAAGGGCTGTGTACATCGGTTTGTTTGAAGGGAGAGAGCAGTGTAGCATGAAACACATTATGAATTTTCCAGGTACTGGGAAGTTTCAGCTGATAGATGAGGAGTGAAATGACGCAAGTAATCTCAAAGGGGCCATGTCGTTTTGGGGCTAGTTTACATGATGGGTAAGAGATGTGAAGGTTAGTGGCTTCAAGCCAGACATGGTCTCCAACTTTCCAAGGGGTGAACTTCAGAGTGGATCGTTTGGTCATGAGAAGGTGAGCGGAGTCATGAGCTGCAAGGGAGAGAGTCTGTTTTCTAAAGTGGGAATGAAGGTTTTTCCCATTGGTGGGAAGTTCCTGGGCTCATATCCAAGCATCAAGGAGAATGGGGAGACTTTGGTGAAGCTGTGAGGAGCAGTGTTGTGATGGAACTTGGCTGTGGTAATATGATCTGCCCACTGATGTGGGTTGTTACCACAAAATATCCATAGGTAAATCTCTAGTTCCTGGTTGGTACATTCCGTTTGTCTGTCGGTCTGAGGGTGATAGGCAGTGGAAAGCTTGAGGTCGTACTGGAGAAGGCAGGTGAGCAAGGAAGCAAACTGTGGTCCTCAGTCAGAGATAATGGTGTCGTATAGGCCAAAGCGTTTGAAAACATGGTTGAAGAAAAGTTTAGCTACTCCTGCTGCATCAATGGTTTTGGTGCAAGGGCATAAAATTACCCCCTTTGTAAGGCCATGGTTGACCATGACCATAAGTGAGTCGAAGCCATTGGAGAGAGGGAGATTGGTGATGAGGTTGATGGACAATTGCCAGAATGGGTGAGAGACAGAGGATGGAATGGGTGAGAGTGGAGGGATGGTAGGATGGGTATTAACCTTGTTCTGTTGGCATACAGCACATCCTGCGATGTAGTTGCGGACGAAGGTGGCCAGACCCGGCCACCAGAAGTCACGCTCGACGATGGATTTGGTGTGAAATTGTCCCATGTGACCAGTGGTAGAGGAAGAATGGATTGCGTCAAGGAGAGGTTGTCGAGAAGTGGGGGGAACATAAAGTCGATTTTTATAAAACAACTGGTTGTTGTCGTAACACCAGTCAGCTAGGGTGGAGCAAGGGAAAAGTGGAGAGTCATCAGTGAGGCTGTGTAGGGCACAGAGAACAAGGAGGTCAGATGGTGAGGATTGTCTAATTCCATCCATGAGGGAAAGGTCAAGTGCAGATATGACCACAGGATCTGGGAGAATGGAAGCGTCGATGTTGTCATCGGCTGTGTCAATGTGGTCACGATGAGAGAGAGTGTCTGCTGGGGCCATTTGAGAACCAGGTGTGACCTTCCATATGATGTTGTAGTCCTGTAGGAAAAGCAACCATCGAGCTTGTCGACGAGAGAGTTTGCACGGGTCCTTGAGGTAGGACAAGATCTTATGATCTGTGATGACCATGACAGCATGCTCTGTTCCTAAGAGATACTGATGCCATTCCTGGAGAGCGAGGATGACAGTGAGAAGTTCCTGATTGTAGATGTCATAGTTTCTTTCAGCGAGAGCAAAGGTCCTGGAGAAGTATGCGCAGGGATGGAGGTCACCATTGGTGTCTTCCTGCAAGAGAACTGCTCCAGCAGCGAGGAGAGAAGTGTCAGTCATGACAAAAAAGGGATAGATCTGGTAGTGCGAGGACAGAAGTGGACGCAAAGATTAGTTTGAGATGGAAAAATGCCTTGTCCTGGTGACAAGTCCATTCCCACTTTTGGTCTTTTCGAGTGAGGAGCACAAGGGGGGTGATGATGTCCAAGAAGTTGGGGATGAATTTACAATAGAAGTTGGCAAACCCGATGAAGCTACAGATACCCTTCACAAAGGACGGAGGTTTCCAGTCCTTGATTGCAGAGAGCTTTGTGGGGTCCATCTCAATTCGTCCTTGACCAATGATCATGCTAAGATACTCCATGCGAGGGGTGTCAAAAGAACATTTGGAAATTTTAACCGAAAGTCCATGTTCACAAAGTCATTGGAGTACTCGTTTAGTGCGAGCATGATGGAGTTCAATGTCGTGCTGGGTGTGTATTCCGAGGTCATCCATGTAGATCTTGAGCCAGTGCTCAGAGATCATGTCAGCGAAGATGTGGTTCATAAAAGCTTGGAACGTGGAAGGGGCATTGTTGAATCCAAAGAACATGATGGTTGGCTTGAAGAGGCCAAGGGGGGTGATGAACGCCGCTTTCCATTGATCTGTTTCTCAAATGCGAATGTTGTTGTATCCCCACCGGATGTTGAGCTTGGTGAATAGTGTCGAGTCCCTCATGTCGTCAATGAGTTCAGAAATGAGTGGTAAGGGATATGCATTTCAAACGGTGTGGGAGTTGAGGTAATGGTAGTCCTGACAGGGGCGTAGCGAGCCATGCTTCTTGGGTATAAAGAAGAATGGGGAGGCTTGGGGGGATTTGGACGGGACGATATGGCCTGTGGCAAGATTTTCTTCTACAAACTTTCTACAAGCTTCTCTCTCGGCGGGGTTCAAGGGATATACTTTGGCAATTTTAGGGATGAAGGATGGTTTGAGTTTGATTGTATGATCATAGTTTCAATGTTGGGGAAGGATGTTGAACGTGGCTTCAGCAAAGACATCGGCAAAGTCCTTGCACCATGTTGGGATCTTAGTTTCGGTGGGGATGTTTTCCTGGGCAAGTTGGGTGGATAGAGAGATCTTTCGGAGGGCTTCTGAGTTTATGGAGAGTCACATGTTAGCCCAGTTGACATCAGGGTTCCATAGGCAGAGCCAGGTTATTCCAAGGATGACTTGTGGATTGCCCAAAGACATGACCATGAATTCAACTTTTTGTGAGAACGAGGGGAATGAGACGTGTGCAAAGAGTTTCCATTTGATGGTTCCCTTTTTGTTCTTGGTATCATCAACATTGTATGCGATGACTGGTTTGCAAAGGACTTAGCATCCTAGCCTGAGTTTGGGTACGAGTGAGATATTGATGAAATTTCCAGAGGCGCCACTGTCAAGTAGAGTGGTGGTGTCAATGGTTTGCTTGGGTACTTGTAGCGAAACAGGGAAACGGAACGTGTTTTCATTTGGCATGGCTACAAGTACATGAGGGGACGTCGGTACATCTTCCCTTAGTGAAAATCCTTCATATCAAGAAGGGAAATCTCAGTGGATTCTTTGTAGTTGGCCCTTAGTGTTTGGTGAATTTCTTCGTCCTTCCATTCCTTGGTTTGTAGCTAGTTGACATAAACGTCAAGTTGGTTTGTGGATGATTGGATGGGGGTTTCCTTTGGAACAACTGGTTCCTTAGGCGGATGGGTAGGGATAGAGCGAATGTTCTAAGGTGGAGTGGTGGTGAATGTTTTACAATTCTGGGCATTGTGCCCAGTCTTTTGGCATCTGAAGCAACGTCCTTCCTTGATGCACTTGGATTGTTCCTTGGGGGTGAGTTTTGAGACTCTAATGGAGTCTACATCCATGGTGTTTGGGTCTCTGATGCAAGGGGCAGGTCAAGGGACAAAGCAAGGAACGGGGGAGACAGGGGTAGGGTTGACTTGAGGAGCTTCTTTCCTGATGGCTGCCATGCAAGCTTTCTGGGTATGGAACTGTGTGGACTTGTCAATCCACACGTTGATACACGAAGTGTACCAAGGCGAGGACAAAGGTTGAACTTGGCTCGTTTGACGGAGGACGCTCACGAAGAGGTACGACAATGTCGTCAAAGAGTTCTCAGAGAGTTTGCAAGGTGTGACACGAGATGTACACTTGTATTGTGTAGATCAAGTATGAGGTACATTGAGTGTCTACTCTAGTTATTTATACTAAGGGAAAGCGCAGCAGAGAATATCAGAGAACATCATGGAAGAAAGGAAATACTAAGCCAGTGCGAGAGAACTGGACTGCGGAGGAAGCTGTCCATCAAGATCAAGGAACACGGAAGTGAAACAAGTGATGAAGGCGAAGCACATAGCCAAAGGGCTATGTGTATAGATACATCATATCCAGTCTGATGACAAGCAATGTGTGCTTGTAACGTTCTAGACAGATCAGAGGAGTGGCAAGATAAGCGATACGAGAAGAGACAAGAAAGATACCAGGATGAAGTAAAGAAATCGTAACAATACCCCCTTCGTAGAGTTGTTCCCCAGGGACAACTTTCTGACCTCTATTCTCAAAGATCTGAGTCGCAAGAGGAAGGCAGGACATTGGAAACGAGATGGTGATAAGGACATTGTGTATCGTTATGTCCAAACTGATCACATGAGAGGCAAACGTCACGAGGGCATCTGGTGGGTCCATGTCCCTGAAACAACCTTGAACCGCTAGGGCTCGGATGCCTGAAAGGGGGCCAACTAGGTTGCACTAGACCTTAGGACTTGTAGGTCTAACTATTCATGAGGATACTCCAAGAAGTGCTTGACTTCAAGGGAAAGCTTTAGGATGTCCAAGAGATAACGTATCTCTAGGAGGAACGTAGTGGTATTGTCCAAGAGAGATAGCTCAGTCAAGAGCTCTCAAAGGAACTCTTCTTAGTGAGAATGGATTCAAGAGAAATCCAAGGACTTCTTAGATTCAAGGGAAATCTCCAAGGAGAACCAGACTGGAGAAACCAGCGCTGGGTCCTTGGGTCTTTATATACTACCTATAATGTATGTACATGTTGTGACCATATCTAATGATCTGTTTGTATAAGGATCTACCCTATATCCTGAAACATAAGGATGAAGCGTGTATCATAAAGGCTGTGGCTAGAATGGAAGAGAAGCATGGTGAAACATGTTTGAGAAACATATGGTTGAGGCATGGGTGAATCATGAAGAGGTGAAAGAGGGTCCAGCCCATGATGTCATAGTGACATCATAGAAGTCTAGGTGAGTCCGTGATCAAGGCCAGCACTTACAATCTAATCTGGCTGTGACTCCTTGATAAGATAAGATAAGAAGAGATAGAGGCATATCTCCTGATCGGACTAGCCGATAAGGACAAACGTGAGTGTGATAGACTTCCTATGAAAAGGTGAAAAATACGTCCTGTAACACTAAAAATATGTCCTGTAACAGTCCCCATCGTTGACAAGTAGTGCACTGTAATGTGAGGCACAATCATTGGGGGTGGTGAGGAGCAGCAACATGGCAATGGGGACATGTGTAGAGGGTGCACTCGTCTCAGTAATGACCAACCTGGTTACACTGAAAGCAACGGGTGGTATTGGTCGCAGGAGGGCAGACATAAGGATTATTCAGGAGACGAGTGGGGGCGGAGAGGATCTCAAGGTTGCCGACGCAGACGACATAGGTTCTGTTGATTTCTCGAGCGGTGGGGTTGAGATAATGGTCACTGCCAGGAGGATTAAGGACGAATGGGACAACGTCATCTTCAGGGAGAATGGGTGTGGGGAGAGGAGTTGCGAGGGAGTTCGGCGAAGGGGAAGAAATTCGAAGAGCAAGGGGTAACGGTTCGGGAGATGGAGGTTCAGGAGAGGGAAACATAGCGATGTTCTCAAGATATTCTGCGCGTTCGTCAAGAAACAAAGTGAGGAAAATAGGGCGAAATACAGGATATAAAACGCTGATGGGGAGCTGGGCGACGAAACTATGAAAATTGAGGACGTGGAGCAGTTCGAGGACTTGTCCTGTAAGGCCGTTCAAGGACTCGCATACGGGGAGGCCATATGCCACTGGGAGGTCGTTTGGAGCTATGTGAAAATGAAAGTTCTGCGCAGTGTGAATGCTATGATAAAGTTTGACTAGTCCCTGGATAGCGAGATCCTCTTCATAGAGGGGCATTCGTTCGAGGAGAAGGACCAGGGATGGTTTGGAAAGGATACTGGCAAAGAGGACTTTCCAGGCGTGATCAGGGAGGAGATACGAGTGTACGGGGGTTGTGCGCAGCACGGCCCAGTGATTAGGGAGCGAGTCAGAGAAGGAAGACGAGGAGCGAGAAGTGGGGGGAGACGAGGCAGTAGACATTACAGGGATGGGGTGGCCTTGGCTGGAGAAGAGGAAGGGGGCGAAGTTGGAATATAGAACCAAGTTAAGAAAAAGGTAAGCCTGAGGGCGAGCGAGCAGAGCAAGATGATCCAGAAGGTTTTGAGATATGTAAAGCAGAATTCGCGCATGCAGTAATTCGGGAGGACACTCACGAAAAAATCACAACGTCTGAGTCACCGCAGCATTCATCACAACCGATGGAGTCCTTTATAGTCCTTGAGAATGTCTTGGGCGTGTGTGAGATTTGCCTCAGGTTCCCATGTATTCTCAGCAGAGGAATAGCCCTTCCATGTGGTCAGGTATCCATGGCAAGGACCTTCGGTGGCTGAGCGACACATCTCTCTCAGTGCCCCTAATCCAAGACATGTTTACACCTTAAGCCAAACGCACAGCCAAGTCCAATCCAGTGCACCCCTGTGCCTGACAGTCCTACAGAGGTTACCAAGCTCTGCAAAGGGAGGGCTCTGCACCGAACCAAACCGAACTGTACCGATGACTAACCTGGGCGTCTGTCCTCTCGAGCCCAACACGTGACTCAGGTTATGCCCCATCTCACGTGCTGGCTATGGCTCACCCACTTCGCAGCTAGGCTTCCCGTTACCCTAAGCCTCTTGGCTTTCAGGCCCACCAGGCCTTGCCTTTTATGTCTTGCTGGCCCAAGACAACCTTGCTAGGGAGTGGCACCCTGGCAGGAGAGACTAACCAATATGTGCTTATCAGGGAGTCTAACCCCAACAGGAAGCATACCAAGGGTGTCCTAATCCCAAGGCAATGTGCAATGCCGAGGGTCGGATGGTTTTTAATCAGAGTCTTAAAGGCCAAATTCTTACCCCATCAGGGTTCGAACTTGCCACCTAGCTGCATTCCCTTGTTCCTACACTCAGTGCAGGCTACCAGTAGACCATGTGTCCAATATCGGCCAGGGGATCCCTTGTGGGATAGAATCGCTTCCACTTCGTACTCTTCTTCGTCATCAATAACGTCAGGAGGAGGCTGTGGAAATGATGGTCCGTGTACATCGGTCTGTTTGAAGAGGCATAGCAGTGAAGCGTGGAATACATCATGGATTCTCCAGGTGCTGGGAAGTTTCAGCTGATAAACCAGGGGGGAGATTACGCGAGTGATTTCAAACGGGCCATGACGTTTCGGGGCGAGTTTTTTCGATGGATAAGGGATGCGTAGGTTGGTGGCTTCCAGCCAAACGTGATCACATACTTTCCAAGGGGAGAACCTTTGCGTAGATCTTTTAGACATGAGGAGGCGAGCGGAGTCGTGAGCTGCAAGGGCTTCTTTTCGAGCTTCCTCTAGTGTGGTGAGCCGGGTTTCCAGGGCAGGGATAAACGTCTTTCCGATCACGGGGAAGTTCCTGGGTTCATAGCCAAGCATCAAGAAGAAGGGGGATACTTTGGTTGAGCTATGGGGAGTGGTGTTGTGATGGAACTCGGCTGTGGTGACATGATCCACCCATTGATGTGGGTTGTTACCACAAAAGATCCATAGGTATGTCTCCAGTTCCTGGTTGGTACGCTCAGTTTGTCCGTCAGTCTGGGGGTGATAGGCGGTGGAGAGCTTGAGGTCGTATTGGAGGAGATGGGCAAGTTCTCTGGTGAGTGCAGAGGCAAACTGAGGTCCACGATCAGAGATGATGGAATTGTAGAGGCCAAAACGTTTGAAGACATGGTCAAAGAAGAGTTTTGCTACACCTGTGGTGTCGATGGTTTTGGAGCAAGGGCATAGAATTACCCCCTTAGTAAGGCCATGGTCTACCACGACCATGATGGAGTTGAAGTTGTTCGAGAGTGGGAGATCTGTGATAAGGTCGACTGACAATTGTCGAAAAGGAAGTGATACAGTGGACAGAATAGGTTGGAGTGGAGGGATGGTAGGATGGGTGTTTACTTTGTTTTGCTGGCATACAGCGCAGCCTGCGATGTAGTTCCGGATGAAGGTGACCAGACCAGGCCACCAGAAGTCGTGTTTGACAATAGACTTGGTGCGAAATTGTCCCATGTGACCAGTGGTGGGAGAGGAATGAATAGAGTCGAGGAGGGCTTGTTGAGACGTGGGAGGAACATACAGGCGTTCCTTGTAAAATAACTGAGCGTCGTCATAATGCCAGTCAGCTAGAGCAGATTGAGGGAAGAGCAGGGAGCCATCAGCAAGGTTCTGGAGGGCGCGAAGGACTAGGGGATCTGAGGGAGAGGACAGTTGGATTCCTTTGACTAAAGAAGTGTCGAGGGCAGAGATGATCACAGGGTCAGGGAGGATGGAGGCATCTGCATTGTCATCGGCGGTGCCTATGTGGTCACGGCAGGAAAGTGCATCAGCTGGGCCCATCTGAGTTCCAGGGGTGACTTTCCAAATGATGTCGTAGTCCTGGAGGAACAGCGACCAGCGGGCCTGTCGACGAGAGAGTTTGCGGGGGTCTTTGAGATAGGATAAGTTTTTATGGTCCGTGATGACAGTGACTGGGTGTTCAGTGCCTAGTAGATATTGACGCCATTCCTGAAGCACGAGGTTGACGGCGAGAAGTTCACGATCATAGATATCATAGTTCTGCTCAGCCAGAGCGAAAGTCTTTGAGAAGTATGCACAGGGGTGGAAATCGCCATTGCTGTCTTCCTGCAGAAGAACAGCTCCAGCTGTGAGGAGGGAAGCGTTGGTCATTACGAAGAATGGGCAAGAAACATCGGGGAGTGCAAGGACAGGAGTGGATGCAAAGATTAGTTTTAGGCAAGTGAATGCTCTGTCTTGGTGACGGGTCCATTCCCATTTCTGGTCTTTCCGTGTGAGGAGTACAAGGGGAGCGACAATATCGGAGAAGTTGGGAATGAACTTTCGGTAGAAGTTAGCAAATCCGATGAAACTTCGAATGCCTTTTACAGAGGTCGGGGGCTTCCAATCTTTGATTGCAGAGAGTTTGGTGGGATCCATCTCAACTCGTCCTTGGCCAATGATCATGCCAAGGTATTCCATCTGTGGTTCATTGAAGGAGCACTTGGAGAGCTTTACAGAGAGTCCGTGCTTGCGAAGTCGTTGGAGTACCTGTTTGGTCCTGGAGTGATGTAGTTCGATGTCATGTTGGGTGTGGATACCGAGATCGTCCATGTAGATTTTGAGCCAAAGTTCAGAGATCATGTCTGCAAAGATATGGTTCATGAATGCTTGAAATGTGGAGGGGGCATTGTTGAACCCAAAGAACATGACGGTGGGTTCGAAAAGACCAAGAGGGGTGATGAACGCTGCTTTCCATTGGTCAGACTCTCGAATACGAATATTGTTATATCCCCATCTAATGTCAAGCTTGGTGAACAATGTCGAGTCTTTCATGTCATCGATGAGTTCGGAGATGAGTGGTAGGGGATATGCGTTTCGGACAGTGTGGGAGTTGAGGTAGCGGTAGTCTTGGCATGGACGTAGTGAGCCATCTTTCTTAGGTACGAAGAAGAATGGCGAGGCTTGGGAGGACTTGGATGGAATGATACGACCCATAGCAAGGTTTTCTTCGACAAACTTTTTACAAGCTTCCTTCTCAGCAGGGTTCAGAGGGTATACCTTGGCAATCTTGGGGACGAAGGACGGTTTGAGTTCTATGGTGTGGTCATAGTCTCGATGCTGGGGGAGAACGTTGAACGTGGCCTCGGCAAAGACGTCAGCAAAGTCCTTGCACCACGTTGGGAGTTCTGTCTCGGTCAGGGTGTTTTCTTGGGCAAGCTGGATAGACAGGGTGATCTTTCGAAGGGTTTCTAGGAAATCTATGGAAAGTTGCATGTTAGCCCAGTCCATGTCAGGGTTCCATTGACGAAGCCAGGGCATCCCAAGGATAACTTGTGATCTACCGAGAGAGGTGACCATGAACTCGACCCTTTGTGAGAACGAGGGGAAGAAGACTTGTGCGAAGAGTTTCCATTTGATGGTACCCTTCTTATTTTTGGTACTATCAACGTTGTATGCTACAACGGGTTTACAAAGTACTCGGCATCCAAGCCTGAGTTTGGGGACAAGGGAGATGTTGATGAAATTTCCTGAGGCGCCACTGTCGAGCAGAGCAGTGGTGTCGACGGTTTGCTTGGGTACTTGTAGCGAAACGGGGAAATGGAACACGTTTTCATTTGGCATGGCTACAAGTACATGGGGGGAAGAAGATGTCGGGGCATCTTCCCTCAGAGAAAATCCTTTACATCTAAGAGGGAAATTTCGGCCGGTTCCTCATAGTTGGCCCTAAGCGTCTGATGGATTTCTTTGTCCTTCCATCCCTTGGTTCTGAGCTGGTTGACATAGACGTTGAGCAGGTTCATGGGTGGTGGAGCGGGGACTTCCCTTGGAACAACAGGTTCCTTAGGTGGCTGGGTTGGGACGGGGCGAATGTTCTGTGGGGTGGAGGTGGTGAACACCTTGCAATTCTGGATGTTATGCCCAGTCCTTTGGCATCTGAAGCAACGTCCCTCTTTGAAGCATTTGGAACGTTCTTTGGGGGTGAGCTTGGAGATCTGAATGGAATCTACATCCATTGCGTTCAGATCTTTGATACGAGGGGCTGATTGAGGGATGAAGCGAGGGGCAGGAGGGGTGAGAACAGCGTGGGTCTGGGGAGCACCTTTCCTAATGGCTGCCATGCAAGCCTTCTGAGTGTGGAACTGCGTGGACTTGTCAATCCACACGTTCAAGTCTGTGGGGAGCTCGCTCATGGATAGGACCATGTTGGTAATCTTCTGGTCGCAGCCAGTGGCGAAGTATCCAATGAGTGTTTGTTGGTCAGTGATACCAGACTTGGCAGCAGTTCCTAGGAAATCAAAGATGAATTTCTGAAATCTGTCGTTGATGGTGTTGTCAGGTTCTCTGAATGCAGTCTGGTGAAGGTACAGGAGCTGGAGTTGGGCTGTGGCTTGGATATCGAAGGGATAGAACGTCTTCTCAAAGTTTTCGACTAGCTTGTCGAATGTCTTCTCCTTTTCTTCAAGGAGTGGGTTGGCCAACCTGTTATACCAGGTTTCGGCAAAGGCAGCTGCCCTTTCTGTGGACAACATTTTGCTGAGGCAAGTGAAGACTTTGGTTGCTTCATCGGCATAGAGTTTCTTGTTGATGATGAAGTAGGCCTTCATGGCCTTGATCCATCTGACTGCATCTACCGGTTTCCCGGAGAATTCTGCTGGTAAAGCAACTTGGAGTTTGGTGGGTTTTTCTGAAGACATGGGTGGGGGCGATGGTGCGAAGAGACTAGGTGACTGTTACACGAAGTGTACCAAAGCGAGGACAAGGGTTTGAACGTTACTCGTTTGACGGAGGACGCTCACGAAGAGATACAACAACGTCGTCAAAGAGTTCTCAGAGGTGTTCACAAGGGATGACACGAGATGTACACTTGTATTGTGTAGATCAAGTATGAAGTACATCGAGTGTCTACTTTAGTTATATATACAAAAGGAAATGCGCAGCAGAGAATATCAGAGAACCTCATGGAAGAAACAGGAATACTAAGCCGGTACGAGAGAACCAGACTGTGGAGGAAGCTGTCCATCAGAATCAAGGAACATAGAGATGAAACAAATGATGAAACAAATGATAAAGGCGAAGCACATAGCCAAGGGGCTATGTGTATAGATGCATCGTATCCAGTCCGACGACGAGCAAGGCGTGCTCAAAGCGTTCTAGACAGATCAATGGAGCGGCAAGATAAGCGATGCGCGAGGAAACAAGAAAGACGCCAGGATAGAGTAAGGAAATCGTAACAGTGACTAGGGTGGCGATGGTGACAATGGTGGTCTCGGGGTGGTCAAGGTCTGTGGTGCTTCAATGGCAGGAAGCACACGAGGGGCAGGCAAGGCTAGAGGACTCGAGGATTGGGCTGGGGAGTACGAGGATCCAAGAACTCATCGAGGTGATGGTTGCTGGGTGGTTCTTTGTTTGTCGTCGTCTTCCAGGACGCAGTAAGCACGACGAAGGGCTTGGTCTCTGTGGGAAATGTTTACTACAGGGGTGTCCTACTCCTAGATAGGAGGGACAAGGGAGATACTTGATCTTTTGATACACAAAGTGTACCAAGGCGAGGACAAAGGTTGAACTTGGCTCGTTTGATGGAGGATGCTCACGAAGAGGTATGACAACATCATCAAAGAGTTCTCAGAGAGTTCGCAAGGTGTGACATGAGATGTACACTTGTATTGTGTAGATCAAGTATGAGGTACATCGAGTGTCTACTCTAGTTATTTATACTAAGGGAAAGCGCAGCAGAGAATATCAGAGAACATCATGGAAGAAAGGAAATACTAAGCTGGTGCAAGAGAACCAGACTGTGGAGGAAGCTGTCCATCAAGATCAAGGAACACGGAAGTGAAACAAGTGATGAAGGCGAAGCACATAGCCAAAGGGCTATGTGTATAGATACATCGTATCCAGTCCGATGACAAGCAATGCATGCTTGTAACATTCTAGACAGATCAGAGGAGTGGCGAGATAAGCGATACGAGAAGAGACAAGAAAGATACCAGGATGAAGTAAAGAAATCATAACACTCATTGACAAGCTTCGGACCGCGAAGCACTTCACCAAGTTTGATGTATGATGGGGTTACAACAACGTATGCATCAAGGATGGCCACCAATGGAAGGCCATGTTCATCACCCACAAGGGTTTGTATGAACCCATGGTCATGTTTTTCGGCATGACAAACTCCCCCGCCACATTCCAGCATTTCATGAACGATTCGTTCAGAGACATGATTGCTGAGGGATGGCTCGTCATTTACATGGATGACCTCCTTATCTTCTTCCCAGACGAAGCCACGCACACAGAAGTACCAAAAGGGTACTACAACAAATGGAGGAACTTGACCTCCACTTGAAACTTGAGAAGTGTACCTTCAACACCTCGGAGGTGGAATATCTCAGAATGATCGTAAAACCCGGTCAGCTTGCCATGGACCCTGTCAAGCTCGATGGCATCGCCTCATGGCCCATGCCCACCAAGGTCAAGGATGTCCGGTCCTTCCTTGGCTTCGCCAACTTCTACTGCTGATTCATTCCCAACTATGCCGCAGTCACACGCCCCCTTCTTGACCTCATGAAAAAGAACCTCACATTCAACTGGACCCTGTCCTGCCAGCAGTCGTTCGACTTGCTCAAGGCACTCTTCCTTGCCAAGCCAGTGCTGCAAATGCCAGACCCTTCTTGTCCCTTCACCATCACCACTAACGCCTTGAAGTTCACTTCAGGCACCATTCTTCTTCAAACTGACATCAACGGGGACTGGCATCCCTGCTCCTACATGTCCACTAGCTTTTCCCCCACAGAACGTAATTACGATATTTACGACTGTGAACTCCTTGCCATCATTTGCACCCTCAAGTTGTGGCGTCATTATCTCAACGGCTCCTCATTCCCTGTCCAGGTATTCACAGATCACAAGTACCTGACATACTTCCGTGCCCCTCAGACCCTCAACCACTGCCAAGCATGCTGGCTTCTTGATCTGTCAGGCTTTGATCTGAAAATGATCCATGTCCCTGGAAAACTCCTCGCCGGTCCTGATGCGCTCTCATGCCATCCAGACCTTCTCCCTTCCAACGATGCCACTGGCAACGAGGGCACCACATTGCTTCCTCCATCCTTATTCATCCGCTTCATTGACACCTCGTTATGTCACCTCATCACCACACACTCCACAGATGACCTGTTGGTCATGACACATCTCCACACCCTTGAAAAACCCCTGCCAGCCACGCTTTGCTCCCGTCTTTCTGACTGGACTTACTCCAACAGCATCCTTACGTACAAAGGCCGCATCTACGTCCCCATGGATGAAGCTCTTCACTGCTCTATTGTGGAGTGTTGCCATGATCATGAAACTGCTGGTCATCCCGGTTACTTGAAAACTCGTCAGCTGGTCACTCAGGAATACTGGTGGCCAGGTCTCGCCCAATTTGTCCAGAAATACGTCTCTGGCTGCTCCGTTTGCCAACAGAACAAGACAAACACTCATCCCACCATACCTCTGCTCACCCCCATCCACTCCCATGCTTCCCATCCTTTCCAGCAGATCTCTTGTGATCTGATCACCAATCTTCCTGCCTCGGATGGCTTCGATTCTCTCCTGGTCATGATAGACCATGGGCTTACTAAGGGGGTAATTCTTTGCCCCACTAAGAAAACTTACACTGTGGAAGGAGTGGCGACACTTTTTTTCCACAAAGTCTTCCTCCGCTTTGGCCTCTATGACAAGGTCATCTCTAATAGAGGACCTCAATTTGCTTCTGCCTTTACAAAAGAGCTAGGATGGCTCTTAAACATGACCTTTCTCTGTTCACAGCATATCATCCACAATCGGACAGAGAAACTGAACGTATCAACCAGGAGATCGAAACATACCTCCAGATCTTCTGCAGCTCCAATCCAGTCTCATGGTCAGCTAAAATCTCTCATGCTGAGTTCGCGCACAATCACCGCCCACATTCTGTCACCGGCAAGTCGCTGTTCTTCCTCATGATGGGCTACAAACCCCGTGCCCTTCCCACAGTAATCACCGACTCCCACATCCCTGCCATTGAAACACACCTCCAGGAGCTATCCACAGCATATGATGAAGCTCTTGCCACCCATGAACTTGCTCACCAGGTTATGGCCTCCCGTACCCGCCAAGGCTTTACTCCTTTCACCAAAGGAGACAAGGTCTGGCTGGAGGCACGAAACTTGAAGTGTCATGTCGCCAACCCCAAGTTTGCACCCAAAAGGGAAGAACCCTTCACTGTCGTGAAGATGTTATCTCCCATCACATATCAACTGTGCCTCCCGAAAACATGGAAGATCCATCCAGTCTTCCATGCTTCCCTTCTAACCCCCTATCATGAGAACTCCATTCATGGCCTGAACTACCTGGCGCCACCCCCTGACCTCGTTGACAGCGAAGAAGAGTATGAGATTGAGAAGATCTTACACCACAGAGGAGCTCCAACAGCCCATTCCATCCTGATCCGATGGAAGAGATATATGGCTGAAGAAGACTCCTGGGTTCCCGAGCGGGATATGAAACATTCCAAGTCTACCCTGGAGGCTTATAAGAAGCTTCATCCCTCCGTCTTCTCTCCCCAGTCCTCTGCTCCCAAACCACAATGATGATGACCACTTCCACTCACCCCATGCTTATCCACTTTGAGAATGAAGAAAGCTCCCCTTCCCCACCTGACACATACTCCAACCTCTATGCATCATCATACACTGATGCCATTCCTTCCCCCTCATCCCTTGCCATTGCCACTGTCATCAACGACCTCTCTAGTCCCCCTTCACCTTGTCCCACTTCCCATCCCTCGTCTCCAGAACATGCATCGTCCTCAGATGACCTTCCCATCATTGAATCCATAGATTCCCCCATATATGCTAGCCACCTTCTGGACGGTACCCCAAACGTTGATTATATTCACAACATGAACTATCACCTTTCTAATCCATGTCTATGACTCGTCCTTGGCAACCACCTTGACTTTGGCTCCCCTCTGCATGCCCTGCAACCTCTCCATCTGTACCTCACCACCATGGACCAAACCATCAGAGAACTTGACGCTATCCCCGCTGCATGCCCTGCTACCAGATACATCATTGACACCCACTGCAATGCCCTTGGGGCATTCCATGTCCTTGCCCACCAATTCACCTTTGGTGAATTCCTCGGTGATATCAATTGATACAACTGAGAGCTAGTCCATGCTCTCACCCCTCTGGCTCCCTCCACATCCTCATCTCCTCTACTCCCTGATGAACTCGAAGTCCTTGAGCGTATGGATCACTACTGGACAGGCAATGATGGAGAGTCCCCTCTTCCTTCTAGTCATCCTTGCTACCATGAAGCTTGCTTCACATGTTGTCACCTATTCCACTTGCAAAAGGATTGCCAATTTTACCAATGCCCCAAGTGCCGAAGATTCCACCCTGGTCACACTGTCTCCCGCTGCCCTGTCTGTCCTGTCTGTCTCAGAGGCCATCACATTCAGGAACAATGCCCTCAACTCTTTCCTGCCCCAGCCATCTTTCCCCTATCCTCAAGCTCCTCATCTCATTCTAACTGCTCCCAGGTCACCTCCTGAGGCCACCGAGACACTATGCCTCACTGAGCTCATGCAGTCCCACCTGCTTACCCTCATATTAGAACTGGATTGGGAAATTATCATCACTCTCGTTACTTCAGGTCTCCCTCCCTGGGTGACACCTCCCTTGACACTGCAGCATATGACAACATTGATGGATCTCCTGTATTCAGCACTTTGGACTTTTGAATGGTTCTTTGTCGTGGACTCAGATGTAGAAAGGGAGTAATGTTACATTTTCTCTCTTTTCTCCTTGTTCTTTGCCTTGATCTTTGCCTCATTCGTGCACAGACACGTCTCTCGTCATCATGATGACTCATTTCCTTCCACTTCCTTTGTCATCATGCTTACTCCTCCACATAGCCTTGCCGATGCCATTGGCTCTGCTTACTCATTCTCGCTTACTTTCTTGCTTTGTCATTGTTCCCTAACATTCTATGACCTTCCATGGCTTAGTCATTGTAGGGTATATATACCACATTTGCCAGCCATTGTACCTTAGCTTAGATCTCCTTGATTGTACCCACAATACACTTGGGTTCCCTCCTTGCTCCTCATTCAAAGGTACCAGCCCTTCACCTCCTTGTCTACACTGAGCCTCCGTGCATTGGTACCTTGGACTTGGACTTCCCTCGGTGGGACTAGTCATCTGGGTCTCCATGCACCAGAACCTTGTCACTGTCAAGCCTCTGCACGTCGACTCCTTGAGATCTTGCTTCCATCAAGGCTACACTCGTCCCTACCCAGGCCAAGCATAACAAGGATCATGTTCAGAGATCAGCACTATCAACTGACATTGCCCTGAAGCAGTTTCTTTCTGTCCTTACTTGGTTCTGTGTTGTTCTGCTTCAGGATGGTGCTATCCTGTACTCCTAGTATCCACATCTTCCTGTCTTCTAGTTCCATCCCTTCAATACCCCATAGTTTCATGCATTTGCTGCCCAGTCAGTCCAGCAGGTGGCAATTGCACAGGAGACTGCCTGACTTGCATTCCAGAATCTACCACAGCATCTCATCACAGGCCTCCAGGGAATTGTCACTAACCTGTCACTGGAGCAACAGGAGCAGCGAGCAGAGAATGCAGCCCTTCATCTTGAGGTGTAGAAGCATATTGCCACACAGAACATGTTGCTTGCTGAGCTTGCCCAGCAGTCAAGACAGGGTGGTCGAAGAGCCTTTGTGAGCAGAGAAAGATCACAAGGTATGTCTATATACAGTTACTCTGATAGCATGGCTCTTAAACAAACTTCCTTTTGATCTGCAGCCATTAATCCATTACCCTTGGTCTCTGGGACTGGCCATTCCATTCCAAGCTTAGGATGTACAGTGGCTCCAAAAAGTGTCCCAATGTTGGATCATTTTAGACAAATGCATTAATTGCCAAGGATATGGAACAAACAAGGCCAAACACTTGCAGAATAGAAGATGGTACTTACTCATGGCATTCTAACACCACTTAGATCATGTGATTTGGTTACCAGGTGAGATATAAACATTTTAAAATGTCATGTTACTGGGACACTTATTTGAGCATTATTTCATTTCTGGACTTTGAGCATTTACTGTGTTCTTCTTTAGTCTTGATCATCTTTTCTAGTCTTCTAAGCATGCTGTTACAATTTCCTTGCTATTTTCCAATGTCTTTCTCATCTCTTCTCATATTGCATATCTCGCTGCTCCTTTGCTTTGTCTAGAATGTTATGAGCATGCTTTGCTCATTGTCGGACTGGATACGATGTATCTATACACATAGCCCCTTGGCTATGTGCTTCTTCATCATCACTTGTTTTACTTCCGTGTTCCTTGATCTTGATGGACAGCCTTCTTCACAGTCTGGTTCTCTCACACCAGCTTAGTATTTCCATTCTTCCATGATGTTCTCAGATATTCTCTGCTACGCATTTCCTTAGTATAAATATTAGAAGTAGACACTCGATGTACCTCATACTTGATCTGCACAACACAAGTGTACATCTCATGTCACCCCTTGTAAACACCTTGAGAACTCTTTGACAACGTTGTCGTACCTCTTTGTGAGTGTCCTCCGTCAAACAAGCAACGTTCAAACCTTCGTCCTTGCTTTCGTACACTTCGTGTAACACATGCATTCCATCAATATATGTTACTTCTGAGCCTTGATCCGTTACTATATTTCTTTTAAGAGTATTGAATAGCTATGAGGCTCCTAAATTAAAATTTGTGAAATTTCATGTCTGGAAATTGTCTCAAATAGTCTAGAACATTGATATCATGATATGAATGCAAAATCAAGCTCTTTTGAAGAAGTGTTTTATTTCTTTTTCTATTGAAAAATAAGATTCTCTTCAAAATTTCTATAATTCTCTTTGCCAGAAAGCAGATTATTGTTCAAAGTAAAGGGTCACTCCAGGTTCACAAATGGGACCAGTGGATGCTCTCTCTCGGCGAGATCACACCTCCACTCTAGATGACAACATTGACACCCCTATCCTCCCTGATCCAATCATTATCTTTGCCCTTGACCTTTTCCTCCTCTTAGGAATTAAGCAATCATCCCCTGCCGACCCCCTTGTACTCCACACTCTCCAGAATCTCACTGATGGCTCCCCACTTTTTCCCTGTTCCACCCTATCTGACTGGCACTACAATGATGCCCAGTTGTTCTACCGAAATCAACTCTATGTACCACCTACATCCCGGCAAGCCCTCCTAGATGCCATTCACTCTTCCTTTACTACAGGACACATGGGCCAGTTTCACACCAAGGCAATCGTTGAACGTGACTTCTGGTGGCCGGGATTGGCTACTTTCGTTAGGAACTATATTGCAGGCTGCACCACTTGCCAGCAGAACAAGGCAAACACACACCCTACTGTCCCACCTCTCCAGCCTATCCCTCCTCCTCTACCCTCCCATTTTGCCAATTGTCAGTGGACCTCATTACCGATCTCCTGCTATCCAATGGCTTTGACTCCCTTATGGTCATGGTCGACCATGGCCTTACAAAGGGGGTAATCCTTTGCCCTTGTTCCAAGACCATTGATGCTGCTGGGGTAGCCAAGCTCTTTTTCTCTCATGTATTCAAAAGATTTGGCCTCTACGACTCTATTATCTCTGACTAGGGACCTCAGTTCATCTCTACCCTCGCCAAAGAACTCGCCCGCCTCCTACAATACAACCTCCGACTCTCCATTGTCTATCACCCACAGACCGATGGACAAACTGAATGAACAAACCAGGAACTTGAAACTTACCTTTGGATCTTTTGCCATAACAACCCTCATCTTTGGTCTGATCATATTACTGCCGCAGAATTCCATCATAACACCACCCCTCACAGCTCTACCAAGGTTTCCCCTTTCTCATTGATGCTCGGGTATGAACCCAGGAACTTTCCACCTCTGGGAAAAACCTTTATCCCCACACTAGAAACCAGACTATCAGCTCTAGAGGAAGCACAAAAGGAAGCCCTCTGTTACACGAAGTGTACCAAGGCGAGGACAAAGGTTGAACATTGCTCGTTTGATGGAGGACGCTCACGAAGAGGTATGACAACATCGTCAAAGAGTTCTCAAGGTGTTCGCAAGGAGTGACACGAGATGTACACTTGTATTGTGTAGATCAAGTATAAGTACATCGAGTGTCTTACTCTAAGTATTTATACGATCGAGACGCGCAGCAATCGAAGGCAATAGAACATCGTGGAACGTAGGATCACTAAGTCGGCACGAGAGAGCCGAACTGCGGAGAGAGGCTGTCTGAAACGAGATCAAAGAGCACAGTAAAGTGAAACTGATACAAAGGTGAAACAGGAACTCCAAGGAGAGAACCTGTGCGAAGATCTATGTCACTGGTTGAACAGTGAGATGGATAATTGATCAAAGATAATGAGCGAATGCTCATCACGTTCTACAAGGATAAAAGGAGGAGCGAGAAACGAGATACGACGAGTGACAAGAAGGACGTTACGATGGAGGGAAAGAATTGTAACACAAACTGGCCTTCAAGATCATACATTCCAGCATGAAGCTGTTGCCAGCTTGGAAGGTGATCTTGAAAGTGCTAGAGATGATGGTCAGAAATCTCCCATGTGATGTGGCAATGCAATGGAACTCAACATTTGAAATGCTGGACTTTGCGCTGAAGTACCATGCTGGAATTGATTGTATTACAGATAAGAACAAGTTGGGAGTGAGTAAGTATGAACTAGATGATAAGGAGTGGGAGCTGTTGGAGCAGCTGTGCAATGTTCTCAAGGTGGGCATGCGCTACACAGCATTTTGTCTTACTAATATGTAATGCTCAGATCCTGAAGGACGCAACAGCATTCTTTTCATGCTTAACCCCCAACCTCGCCATGGTCATTCTGGCCATGGACTATATTGATGAGACATTCACAAATGGAATACTCAACAGCAAGTCACTCAGCCCTGCCATCTGAGCTGCTCTCTGCCTTTCCAAGACCACTCTGAACTGGTATTATTCTCTTATAGACTTATCCAATGTGTATTGGATTATAATGGGTAAGCGCTCTTGAGATCAGTTGAGTTGCTGATCAATCCAACATAGTTCTGCACCCTCGGCACAAACTCCAGTACTTTGAGGCCGCTGGTTGGCAAGTGGATTGGGTCACAACGGCAAAACAACTTGTAATGGATGTCTATGCAAATTCATACCACTCGTACTCACTGCCAGGCACTGTAATACTCAAGGACAATGCAAAGACTATCCTAGAGATCCAGCAAACATCAAGCAATGTCTTCAATAACCTTCCGTGTCTGGCCAAGCAAAAGCTGAAGGTTTGCCTCAATGAACTTGATGCCTATCTCATGTTGAATGTCAAGAATGTGACAGATGTGCTGGATTGGTGGATCAAGAACCATGCCATGATGCCTCATCTCTCGCACATGGCCATCAACTACCTGAGCATCCCATATAAGTAATTTATAAATTTATTCCTCATTTATTGATTTGTTGACTTGGTAGCTACATTGATTGATGTCAAGCGTCTCTTCAGCCTTGGCCATAATGTCCTCTCCCATGTGTACAACCACCTATCAAGCCAAAGCACCTGTGCATTGCTTTGCCTGGGGTCATGGAGTGTGGTTGGACTTGTCAAAAATGCAGACGTCAGAAAGGCAGTGGTGCTTAAAGATGTGAATGGGGATGTTGAGGTTGTGCTTGCTGATGGTTGGGATGCAATTGACAAGTAGTTCACTAGTACTAAATTTTTACCTATGGTTACATATAAACCCATGGGTTAATTCACCACAGGTCAGTACCCATGGACCCGTACATATGTGGTACCCACAAAATGTGAGACCCGTGGGTTGGTAGGTACAAGTACTAAGCGGGTATGGGTACAGGTTGGACCTTGGATACCCGTGAGGTTACCCATGTCCATCTCTACCTACAGTGGTCATCTGGCATTGTTCCAATGTTCACCTGTGCAAGTGATCACAAAAGTAATTCATCAACATCAAGCAGAGCACACACAAGATTCTCCTCTTGCCTCCTCTCACAACACTACACAGTCTATTAGGCCAGACCATGATCCATTTGTTGTTGTGCCTTCACTGACTTCACATGGTGAACTGATGGACTCAGTACATCTGGAAAAACAAAAATGGCTGTAGCCAAGGCCAATATATGTAGCATACATTGTCCTTTGTAGTCCATCTTCAAATGTAACATACTCTGTAGCCTACTGTTGCCTGCATGGCCAGGCCATGGACTATATAGACTATGTAGTTATGGCAATACTACACAGGCTACAGCTGAACACAGTGGTCTATAGTGGACTATGGAACTATAGTAGGCTACAGGACTATGGAGGATTATAGGACTACCAAGGACTACAGTGACTACATGATCAACCTGATGGATGACCCTAACACTGACATTCCTAACAAAATCTAACCTTGTGTGATCCAAAATAATTATATTTGTCTGTACTACAATACAAGTAATCTATACTACACTAGTGGTGATGGGCACACCATCACATTGTACATACTCCACTTATCCTTGTCGTGCTCGCCATGGTGGTGGTGACAGGCACACTGTTGTGTTGCCCGCTTGTCCTCATGGTGATCACAGTAGTGGCGATGGTGGTGGGCATGCCAATATTGTGTTGTCTAGGCCCCCCTCATCCTCTTTGCAGTCACGATGGTAGTGGCGGCAGGCTTGCCGCTGCATTGCTCATGCCCCCCTTGTCCTCATCACAGTTGCTGTGGTGGTGGCGGCAGGTATGCAGTTACATTGCCTGTGTCCTGTTGACCTTGTTGCAATTAGTGGTGGTGACAGCAGTGGACTCACCATTGTGTTACCCAAGTCCCCCTCATCCTCATCGTGGTTGCCATGTGGTGGTGGGTATTGCCTGCATCCCCTTTGTCTTCATCATGGTCACCATGGTGGTGGTGGCGGGTATGCAGTTGCATTGCCCGTGCCCCTGTTGACCTCGTTGCAATTAGCAGTGGTGGACTCATTATTGTGTTATCCATGCCCCCCCTCATCTTTGTCACAATCACCATGGTGGTGGTGGTGGCAGGCTCACCGTTGCGTTGCCCATGCTCCCCTCATCATTGTCCTCATTACAGTCGCCATGGTGGGTGTTGGCCACGGCTCCCTTGTCTTTGTCACAGTTCCATGGTGATGGTGGTGGTGGCAGGAACACAGTTGTTGCACTTGCACCGGGTTGATGTGGGTGAACAGGGTGCATGTACTTCAGTGAGCACGCACCCACAATAGGTGGACATGGGTAACAGGTGAGTGGCATGGGTATCTTGCTGGAGGGATGTACAGTAGATATTGAGTGAGTGTGGGTGTGATTGGTGAGCACATACCTCTACATGCATGCATCTGTGGTGAATTGAAGCAAGTATGGTGTGTCTGAGTGGCCGTGCTGACATGTCCTTGTATTACATAATACAGACCTTTAAATTTTCACTAAGTCCTGTCCAGCTTCTTTCTTCTTACCATCACAACCCTGTGCAATTGCATGCTCACCCACCTCTACCCTCATTACCTGCACCTGCACATACCCATGCAAGGCCACACATGCAATCACAGGTGCATGCACACAGCACACACACTCATGCATACTACATACCCAAGCAAATGAAGTGCATGTGTGTCCATCCAAGAAAGGCATGGATGCACCTACAGAGCACACAAGCACCCTGCTCACTGGTATTCATGGTGCATGCTCACCCAAGCATGTGCATACCACACTTACCATTGTCCATCCAGAAAACACATATGTGCCCAAAGAGCATGTAATACCAGGTTCACCCAGTGCAGGTGCATGTTCACACAAGCATGCGCACATCCCACTCACCTCATCACACACACTCAAGCACATTAACACCCAACCAAGTCAAGCTGTGCATTCCACCAACATGCACACGTGTCTACCCCAATACGAAGATGGTGCGTATTTGTCTAAGTACACACTCACCTGCTTATTCACATCCAGTTCTAGGCAATGTACTGTATATGTGCACCTGTGTGCACTCTGATGCAAAGATGGTATGTACTCACTCCAGTATACATATACCTACTCATCCATGTCCATCTAGGTAATGAGATGTGAGTGTGGGTATGTGCAGTGGGGATAGGTGTACATATGTGCAGTAGATGATAGCTAGGCCTGAGTGTAATAAAGTACTAGTTATGCAATAATCATTTATGATTGGTTATCTGTTATTCTATGGTCTGAAGTGTAGTCTAGATTGGCTAGCATAGTCTTGTAGTTATTGACCACTGTAGCTTCTGTAGTACCTGTAGTCTTGCTGACTACCATAGTCTTCAGATGGTTACCATAGGCCTAGGTTGACATGACCCTGGCTACAGTAGGACCTGGTAGACATCCATGGACTATGTAGTACTACATACAGGGGGGAAGATGACAGGAACTATGATGGTAACAAGGACCATGTAGTACTATGTTGCCTCCTGTAGACACACCCTTATTTCCAAATGTAGCTGCAATGCCAACATGGGTAACCAATGCTTAATCTTTTGTTTTTGATTTAGCTTCAACATCAGTCCACACAAAAATCCCTTGGAACCTACTGCACAGCTCCCCCCTTTCTCCTCAATACCAGTAATCCCAACTCCTCAGTGTAAACATGACCTTTTGGACAAAGTGTTACATGAAGTGTACCAAAGGCAAGACAAAGGTTTGAACGTTACTCGTTTGATGGAGGACGCTCACGAAGAGGTACGACAACATTGTCAAAGAGTTCTCAAGGTGTTCTCAAGGGATGACATGAGATGTACACTTGTATTGTGTAGATCTAGTATGAGTACATCGAGTGTCTACTTTGCATATTTATAGGATTGAGATGTGCAGCAATGGAAGTTCATGGAACACTGTGGAAGAAAGAGAACACTAAGCCAGTACGAGAGAACTGGGCTGCAGAGAGAGGCTGTCCGAAACAAGATCAAGGAACATAGCATGAAGAAACAAGCACGAGGTGAAACAGGGACTCAAAGGTGAGGACCTGTGTGAAGATACATATCACTGGTTGAACAGCAAGATAGATAAATGGTTAAGGACAATGAGAGAA
Source organism: Phylloporus aff. rhodophaeus (assembly GCA_038094475.1). Lineage (NCBI taxonomy): Eukaryota > Fungi > Basidiomycota > Agaricomycetes > Boletales > Boletaceae > Phylloporus > Phylloporus aff. rhodophaeus. Next base: position 22,389 of record JBBPUD010000131.1, on the reverse strand, counting down.
TGCTCATCTCATTCAGCGAGAATCAAGGGAGAAGCAAAGAAGGAGATTCGACGAGAAAGGAGCAAAACATGACGATAAAGAGAAAGAATTGTAACATTACCCCCTTTGTAGAGTTGTGACCCTGGCACAACTTTCCATCCCCCAACTAAGAGGTCTTCAAGTGTCCTCAGCAGGCATGGGGTAATCAGATCCATGGATATGCAGACATTGTGGCTCAGTATGTCCAAATTGATCGCAATGGAAGCAGACCTCTCGAGGGCATTGGGTGGGTCCATGTCCCCATCGTTGACATGTAGAACATTGTAAGGTGAGACAGAGATGCTGGGGATGACTAGGAGTGACAATGTAACAGTGGGGGCATCGGTATAGAGGGCATTCATCTTGATAATGACCAGCGCGGTGGCATCAGAAGCAGTGAGTGAAGTGGGATGTGGGAGGTCTGACATACGGGTTGTGGAGAAGACGCATCAGTGTGGAGAGAATGGATAGACCACTGACGTGGACAACATAGGCACTGTTATATGAGAGGGCCTGCTGATCAATTTGTTGGAATCCACCAGGTGGGTCGAGCAAGGATGGAATTATGTCGTCTTCCACCACACGAGGTGAAACGACGGGAGCAGGGACAGGTGTGGAAGGGTCTTCTTCGGCAGGGGAGGAAAGGTGTAGTGCTAGGGGCAACAGGGGAGGAGAAGGTGAAGGAGTCTCCTGAGGAGAAAGACTAATACTGGTTAAATAGGCTGTGTGTTCGTTAGGATACATTGAGAGGAAAATGGGACGGAACACCAGGTACATAACGGAAATAGGAAGCTGTGTGACAAAGCTGTGGAAATCAGCGGTGTGGAGGAGTTGTAAAACTCGTCCAGTAAGGCCGTTCTGAGTTTCTCAAACAGGTAATCCATAAGCTTCGGGTAAGTCGTTAGGCACTACATGAAAGTGAAACACTTGGGCAGTGTGAATCTTATGATATAGTGAGACTAGTCCCTTGATGATTGGGTCATCAACGTATAAGGGCATTTGTTCAAGTAATAACACCAGAGAAGGTTTGCAAAGAATGCTAGCGAATAGCGGTTTCCAGATGTGAGGTGGGAGGAGATGCGATAGAATTGGGGAAACCCAAAGTAATGCCATTGGATCATTGATGTCAGGGGACAAGGGTGGTGAACTAGCTGGAAGTGAAATGGGCAGGGATTGGGTGTCAGAGGTCATAGCGATGGTTGTGCCTTCGGGGCTAGAGAGGAGTGCACCAAGATCGGTGTTAAGAACCAAAGTAAAAAGAATATTAGTGCGATGAAGAAGAAGGTGAGAGTGGAAATCCAGAATGCTTTGAGGTATGAACAACAGAATTCACGCATGCAGGGAGGAGCCTCACGAAGAGATCACAACGTCCTGAATGTGTAAAGTCTCATCGCAATCTATGATGCCTTTTATAGTCCTTTAGGATGTCCTGGGAATGTGTCAGGTTTGTTTCAGGTTCCCAGGTGTTCTCAGCGGAGGAGTAACCCTTCCATGCAGTTGGGTACCGATAACGGCCAGGGGATCCCTTGTGTGAAAGGATAGCCTCCACTTCATATTCTTCTTCTTCATCAATTACGTCAGGAGGAGGCTGAGGGAATGAAGGGCCATGTGCATCGGTTTGTCTGAAGGGAGAGAGCAGTGTGATATGATACACATCATGAATTTTCCAGGTACTGGGGAGTTTCAGCTGATAGATGAGGGGTGAAATGACATGAGTAATCTCAAAGGGGCCATGTCGTTTTGGAGCTAGTTTACACGATGGGTAAGGGATGTGAAGATTAGTGGCTTCAAGCCAGACATGGTCTCCAACTTTCCAAGGGGTGAACTTCAGAGTGGATCATTTGGTCATAAGAAGGCAAGCGGAGTTGTGAGCTGCAAGGGCCTCCTTTCGTGCTTCCTCTAAGGCAGAGAGCATATTTTCTAAAGCAGGGATGAAAGTTTTTCCTATAGGTGGAAAGTTCCTGGGCTCATATCTGAGCATCAAGGAAAACGGGGAGACTTTGGTGGAGCTGTGAGGAGCAGTGTTGTGATGAAACTTGGCTGTGGTGATGTGATCCGCCCAGTGTGGGGGTTGTTACCACAGAATATCCGTAGGTAAGTCTCTAGTTCCTGGTTGGTACGTTCTGTTTGTCTGTCGGTCTGAGGGTGATAGGCGGTGGAAAGCTTGAGGTCGTACTGGAGAAGGCAGGCGAGTGCAGAAGCAAACTATGGTCCTCAGTCAGAGATTATGAAGTCATATAGGCCAAAGCGTTTGAAAACATGGTCAAAGAAAAGTTTAGCTACTCCTGCTATGTCAATGGTTTTGGTGCAAGGGCATAGAATTACCCCCTTAGTAAGGCCATGGTCAACCACGACCATAAGCGAGTTGAAGGTATTGGAAAGAGGGAGATCAGTGATGAGGTCGACAGACAATTTCCAGAATGGAAGAGAGACAGAGGATGGGATGGGTGAGAGCGGAGGGGTGGTAGGATGGGTATTAACCTTGTTTTGTTGGTATACAGTGTAACCCGTGAAGTAATTGTGGACGAAGGTGGCCAGACCAGGCCACCAAAAGTCACACTCAATGATGGATTTGGTGTGAAAATGTCCCATGTGACCTGTGGTGGAGGAAAAATGAATTGCATCAAGAAGAGGTTGTTGAGAAGTGGGGGGAACATAAAATCGGTTTTTATAGAACAACTGGTCATTGTCGTAACGCCAGTCAGCTAGGGTGGAGCAAGGGAAGAGTGGAGAGTCATCGGCGAGGTTGTGTAGGGCTTGGAGAACAAGGGGATCAGATGGTGAGGATTGTCTGATTCCATCCATGAGGGAGAGGTCGAGTGCAAATATGACCACAGGATCTGGGAGAATGGAAGCGTCGACGTTGTCATCAGCTGTGTCAACATGGTCACGACAGGAGAGTGTGTCTGCTGGGGCCATTTGAGAACCAGGTGTAACCTTCCATATGATGTTGTAGTCCTGTAGGAAAAGCGGCCATCAAGCCTGTCAACAAGAGAGTTTACGTGGGTCCTTGAGGTAGGACAAGTTTTTATGATCCGTGATGACCGTGACAGCATGCACTGTTCCTAAGAGATATTGACGCCATTCCTGGAGAGCAAGGATGACAGTGAGGAGTTCTCGATTATAGATGTCATAGTTTCTTTTGGCAAGAGCAAAGGTCCTGGAGAAATATGCACAGGGATGAAGGTTGCTGTTGTTGTCTTCCTACAAGAGAACAGCTCCAGCGGCCAGGAGAGAGGTGTTGGTCATGACAAAAAAGGGGCAGGATAGGTCTGGTAGTGCGAGGACGGGAGTGGACGCAAAGATTAGTTTGAGATGGGAAAATGCCTTGTCTTGGTGGCGAGTCCATTCCCACTTTTGGTCTTTTCGAGTGAGAAGTACGAGGGGGGTGACGATGTCTGAGAAGTTTGTTGTAGCTATAGTAAGGGCAGGTGTGCCCACTTAGTCACTGCCCACGGTGTGAAACACAACTGATTCACCTATAGTAAGGGCAGGTGTGCCCACTACAGTACTACATTAGCTAGAACTACAATGAAGAAACAACTGGAGTCTCACCTCAGTCACTGCCCATGGTGTGAAACACGACTGAGGTGAAAGAAAAGTAACGTAAAGCTAAAAATATGGGCGGAGTTGTGATCACGTAAAACTCCGGAATGTCCAAATTTGTATAAATGGAATGAGTACCAAAAACTGAGTGTTTCCGGTCTTCCCGAGGTGGAAGTGCTTCAAGACTATCAGGAGTGGCTGCATGGGAAACTTCCGGAAGCGTCGGAAGCGTGGGAATTTCGGAAACATCGGAAGTATTGGAAGATATATGGAGTTACACTTTGACAAAGTTGGGGATGAATTTACGATAGAAGTTGGTGAACCCAATGAAACTTTGGATACCCTTCACAGAGGATGGAGGTTTCCAGTCCTTGATTGCAGAGAGCTTGGTGGGATCCATCTCAATTCGTCCTTGACCAATGATCATGCTGAGGTACTCCATACAAGGGGCGTCAAAAGAACATTTGGAAATCTTAACCGAAAGCCCATGTTTACGAAGTCATTGGAGTACTCGTTTAGTGCAAGTGTGATGGAGTTTAATGTTGCGCTGGGTGTGTATTCCTAGGTCATCCATGTAGATTTTGAGCCAGTGCTCAGAGATCATGTCGGCAAAGATGTGGTTCATAAAAGCTCGGAACATGGAAGGGGCATTGTTGAATCCAAAGAACATAACAGTTGGCTCGAAGAGGCCAAGTGTTACGATTTCCTTACTTCATCCTGGCGTCTTTCTTGTTTCTTCTTGTATCGCTTATCTCGCCGCTCTGCTGATCTGTCTAGAACGTTACGAGCACGCATTGCTTGTCACCGGACTAGATACGGTGTATCTATACACATAGCTCCTTGGCTATGTGCTTCACTTTCATCACTTGTTTCACTTCCATGTTCCTTGATCTTGATGGACAGCCTTCTCCGCAGTCCGGTTCTCTCGTACCAGCTTAGTATTCCCTTTATTCCATGATGTTCTCTGATATTCTCTGCTGCACTTTTCTTTAGTATAAATAACTAGAGTAGACACTCGATGTACCTTATACTTGATCTGCACAATACAAGTGTACATCTCGTGTCATCCCTTGTGAACACCTCTGAGAACTCTTTGACGACGTTGTTGTACCTCTTCGTGAGCGTCCTCCGTCAAACGAGTAACGTTCAAATCCTCGTCCTCGCTTTGGTACACTTCGTGTAACACCAAGGGGGGTGATGAATGCTGCTTTCCATTGATCTGTTTCTCGAATGCGAATGTTGTTGTATCCCCACTGGATGTCAAGCTTAGTGAATAGTGTCAAGCCCCTCATATCGTCAATGAGTTTAGAAATAAGTGGTAGGGGATATGCGTTTCGAACAGTGGGAGAGTTGAGGTATCAGTAATCCTGACAGGGACGTAGGGAGCCATCCTTCTTAGGTATGAAGAAAAATGGGGAGGCTTGGGGGGATTTGGATAAGACAATGCAGCCAGTGGCAAGATTTTCTTCTACAAACTTTCTACAAGCTTCTCATTCGGAGGGGTTCAAGGGATATACTTTGGCAATTTTAGGGACGAAGGATGGCTTGAGTTCAATTGTATGATCATAGTCTTGGTGTTGGGGGAGGATGTTGAACGTGGCTTCGGCAAAGACATCAGCAAAGTTCTTGCACCATGTCGGGATCTCAGTTTCGGTGGGAATGTTTTCCTGGGCAAGTTGGGTTGATAGAGAGATTTTTTGGAGGGCTTCTGAGTCTATGGAGAGTCACATATTAGCCCAGTCAACATCGGGATTCCATAGATGGAGCCAAGGCATTCCAAGGATGACTTGTGGTTTTCCCAGAGATGTGACCATGAATTCGACTTTTTGTGAGAACGAGGGAAATGAGACATGTGTGAAGAGTTTTCATTTGATGGTTCCTTTGTACCATTAACATTATATGTGATGACTGGTTTGCGAAGGACTTGGCATCCTAGCCTGAGTTTGGGTATGAGTGAGATATCAATGAAGTTTCCAGAGGCGCCACTGTCAAGTAGAGCAGTGGTGTTGACAGTTTGCTTGGGTACTTGTAGCGAAATAGGGAAACGGAATGCATTTTCATTTGGCATAGCTACAAGTACATGGGAAGAAGACGTTGGGGCATCTTCCCTTAGAGAAAATTCTTCACGTCAAGAAGGGAAATCTCAGCGGGTTCTTCGTAATTAGCCCTTAGTGTCTGGTGAATTTCTTCGTCTTTCCATTCCTTGGTACGTAACTGGTTAACATAGACGTCAAGTGTTACAATTTCCTTACTTTATCCTGGCGTCTTTCTTATTTCCTCTCACATCGCTTATCTTGCCGCTCCGTTGACCTGTCTAGAACGTTTCAAGCACGCTTTGCTCGTCGTCAGACTGGATACGATGTATCTATACACATAGCCCCTTGGCTATGTGCTTCGCCCTTATCACTTGTTTCACTTCCGTGTTCCTTGATCTTGATGGACAGCCTTCTCCACAGTCCGGTTCTCTCACACCGGCTTAGTATTTCCTTTCTTCCATGATGTTCTCTGATATTCTCCGCTGTGCATTTCCTTCATATAAATAACTAGAGTAGACACTCAATGTACCTCATACTTGATCTACACAATACAAGTGTACATCTCGTGTTACACCTTGCGAACTCCTTGAGAACTCTTTGACAACATTGTTGTACCTCTTCGTGAGCGTCCTCCGTCAAACGAGTAACATTCGAACCTCATCCTCGCTTTGGTACACTTCATGTAACATCAAGTGGGTTTGTGGATGGTTGGACGGGGGCTTCCTTCAGAGTGAGAGGCTCTTTAGGCGGATGGGTAGGGATGGAGTGAATGTTCTGGGGTGGGGTGGTGGCGAACGTTTTACAATTATGGGCATTGTGCCCAGTCTTTCTCTGAAGCAGCAACCTTCTTTGATGCACTTGGAACGTTCTTCAGGGGTGAGTTTTGAGACTTGAATGGTGTCTATGTCCATTGCGTTCGGGTCTCTGATGCGAGGAGTAGGTTGAGGGACAAAGTGAGGGGCAGGGAGGGCAGGGATAGAGCTAACTTGGGGGGCACCTTTCTGGATGGCTGCCATGCAGGCCTTCTGAGCATGGAATTGTATGGATTTGTCGATCCAAGCATTCAGATCTATGGGAAGTTCACTCATGGATAGGACCATGTCGGTGATCTTCTGGTCACAGCCCATGATGAAGTATCCAATGAGCAATTGTTGGTCCGTGATGCCAGACTTGGCAGTGGTCCCTAAGAAATCCAAGATGAATTTCTGGAATCCATCGTTGATAGAACCATTAGGTTCTTTGAAGGCCATCTGATGAAGGTATGGGAGTTAGAGACAAGCAGTAGCTTGGATGTTAAAGGGGAAGAATGTTTTTTCGAAGTTTTCGACCAGCTTGTTGAAAGTCTTTTCTTTGTTGTCGAGGAGCAGGTCAGCTAACCTGTCATACCAGGTTTCGGTGAAGGCAGCTGCTCTCTCCGTGGACAGCATCTTGCTGAGACAAGTGAAGACCTTGGTGGAATCTTTGGCATAGAGTTTCTTGTTAATGATAAAGTAGGCCTTCATTGCCTTGATCCATCTCACTGCATCAACTGGTTTCGAGAAGTTTGCTGGGAGAGCAGCTTGAAGCTCGGTGGGTTTTTCAGAAAACATGGCTGGGGGCGATGGTGCAAAGAGGCTTGGTGACATTGATGGTGGTGGCGATGGTGCTCTTGATGTGATTGAGGCCAGAGGGGCTTTGATGGCAGGGAGCGTTTGAGGAGTGGGTAAGGCTAATGGACTTGAGGGGGGTGCTGGAGAGTACAAAGTTTCAAGGACTTGGTGAGGGGAAGGCTGTTGGATGGGTCTTTGTTCGTTGTTGTCTTCCAGAGCGCGATAAGCACGACGAAGGGCTTGGTCTCTGTGTGAAATCTTTGTGAGGGGGTTGTCCTACTCCTGAATAGGAGGGACAGTGGAGATACTAGATCTTTTGTTACACGAAGTGTACCAAAGGCAAGACGAAGGTTTGAACGTTACTCGTTTGACAGAGGACGCTCATGAAGAGGTACATCGTCAAAGTGTTCTCAAGGTGTTCTCAAGGGATGACACAAGATGTACACTTGTATTGTGTAGATCTAGTATGAGTACATCGAGTGTCTACTTTGCATATTTATAGGATCGAGACACACAGCAATGGAAGTTCATGGAACACTGTGGAAGAAAAAGAACACTAAGCCAGTACGAGAGAACTGGACTGTGGAGAAAGGCTGTCCGAAACAAGATCAAGGAACATAGCATGAAGAAACAGGCACGAGGTGAAACAGGGACTCAAAGGTGAGGACCTGTGTGAAGATATGTATCACTGGTTGAACAGCAAGATAGATGAATGGTTAAGGACGATGAGAGAATGCTCATCTCGTTCAGCGAGAATCAAGGGAGAAGCAAAGAAGGAGATTCAACGAGAAAGGAGCAGAACATGACGATAAAGAGAAAGAATTGTAACACAAAGAGCCCATGATTAAGAATGAAAAGGGACTTCAGGATGCATTGCATGATACATTCAAACAAGAATCTGATCAGAATTGTTACACAAAGTGTACAAAACAAGGACAAGGTTGAATGTTACTCGTTTGATGGAGAACACTCACGAAGAGGTATGACAACGTCATCAAAGAGAACTCAGTGAGGACTGGGTGATGACACAAGATGTACACTTGTATTGTGCTAGTCAAGTATGAAGTACATGACTACTAGGGGAACTATAGAGGTGTCAGTACAAGACACTACTAAGACAAGGCAAACATGCACACAGAGTGACTGAAGATAAAGCTAAGACTAGAGAAGGAAATAAAGGTATTCGAGTAATCTAGGAAGTAGGAAAAGAGATCATGAGAAAAAGGGTGCGAGAATCTAGCAAAAGAGCTAGTTAGAGAATGCAGTAAGATGATCAAGGAAGTGATGTATGTAAGTACTTCTACATGGAGATAAAAGGGATGACAAGGGAAAGGAAGGGAAAATTGTAACAAGAATACTTTGATGTGTGGCCTACAGTCAAGGATCATTCTTCAAGACATGATCTGTGACTGCTACCAAAGTCAGCTTGCTGCTCAACATGAGAAGAAAAACCAGAGAAAGTGACAAATGTTTGTGAATGAGTATTCTCAAGTGCTCACCTGCAATGAGTTTATAGGAGGAATCATCAAATTCCACAAAGCTAATGAAGCTTGAGAGGCTGCTCAGAAAGCCCACAAGGTTGCCCAAACAAACAAGGCAACAATGATGAATGTGTGGAGAGAACAAAAGTCAGCATGGAAACAAAGAAATGATGAAAAAAAATTGACACATATAATTGCAGTGAGTGAATGGGAGGGAGGCCAAGAAGAAATTGGCAAAGGCTCAGAGATGTCATGTTGGTTGGGCAAAGCTGAAGAGAGATCCACTAGAGCAGAAGATCAACCCCTTAACTCTCAGTGAGATAGCAGGAGCAGGGGGAGAAGAAATGGCACAAGGCAGTGAATCAAGCAGTTTGGATGAGAGTGAGCTAGAGGACTGACCGCTGAGTCCTGGGCATTGAATACTACATGGGCTTGATGGAGTTTGGTGGCTATTGGTGATAAGTAGATGCAAATTGCTGATCTGAAATCATGAGTGGACTGATATACCTAATCTGGACTAGCTCAAACAGTGGGATGGATGCAATAAATGGTCATTCCACCCAATTGTACATGCTGCACATACTGCATTTTTAATCCACTCTATAGTTCATCTAGACCACTACCATAAAAAGAGTAACTTAGTGTGCTTTGATTTTGGGTATTGGCATGAGGACATTAATAATAGCAACTCAAATTTTTCCTGGCTCAAACAGTGGGTGATGACTGTGTGGCTGTACCATGCTGTGCAGATTACTTAATGTGCTGTACAGGAGCACAAAAACTGTACCAGTCTTGTACAGCCTGTGGCTCTGTAACCTGTCCTGTACAAGGGGGGGACCTCTCTGTAGCATTGTAACCTCTGTAACCATATGTTCAGTACTGTACAGTAACATTGCCTTGCTGAAAGCAAGGCTTAATTTTGAGATGTTCAGATGTCAAAACCTTGCATGACCAAACAGATGATGTAACATCACAAGAGTGTCCAATGACAGAGCAACTTTGCTTAGAGGCACACACATGCTTCTCTACCACAATGGTGTCTAAGCAGCCGAATTGCTTAGCTTTCTTTTCCAACGATATTCATGCAATGGTGTGACTAATTCAAACCACGTCACAAGATAATGTGAATTGCCACTTGTTGCGACCCCTCCTATATCATGATGGCGATTATTTGGAGAATGGGTTCCTCATACAACCACCTGAGACTCTTTCCATTGCAGGCAATGTCATGAAGGAGACTGAGGTTTGTAATGTAGATGGAATAGCAGCATCAGTGATGATCACACATGGTGATGAAGAACATGATGTGTGACGTCTTTTGAAGCTATATATCATCACACTTCATCATCTGCTTATTGGGGACAAGCCAATGGTTGTTTCGCCGTGCCCGTATTCAAATGATGTGTAAGTTCTTTCTTTCTCCAATACAAGTCATTTCATGTTCAACACTCCGCAGCCTGCACCTGTTACCAAAACCTCTGTCATCTATTTCGACAACTTGACAAATCCCAGCCTGTTTCTGAAATGATCAACAAACTGACCAAACACTGGCCTGTTGGTCAGGATTTCCAGCCCACTCTCAATGCTGTCAAACTAATGCACAAAGCTGTTCTCCTTCCTGTTTTTGATGAAAACAAGAACAGGATAGATCCTATCCAGGTCAATGACAGTATTCATAACATGACCCTGTGTTACAATTCTTTCTCTTTACCGTCATGTTCTACTTCTCTCTCGTTGAATCTCTTTCTTCGTTTCTCCACTGATTCTCGCTAAACAAGATGAGCATTCTCTCCTTGTCCTAGATCATTCGTCTATCTCGCTGTTCAACCAGTGAAGCATATCTTCACACAGGTCCTCACCTTTGAGTCCCTGTTTCACCTCATATCTGTTTCTTCATGCTATGTTCCTTGATCTTGTTTCAGACAGCCTCTCTCCGCAGTCCGGTTCTCTTGCACCGGCTTGGTGTTCCCTTTTCTTCCATAGTGTTCCATGAACTTCCATTGCTGCATGTCATGATCCTATAAATATGTAAAGTAGACACTCAATGTACTTATACTAGATCTACACAATACAAGTGTACATCTCGTGTCACACCTTGTGAAACACCTTGAGAACTCTTTGACGACGTTGTTGTACCTCTTCGTGAGCGTCCTCCGTCAAACAAGTAAGACATTCAATATTTGTCCTTGTCTTGGTACACTTCGTGTATCAAAAGATCTAGTATCTCCCTTGTCCCTTCTATTCAGGAGTAGGACACTCCACTAGCAAACATTTCTCACAGAGACCATGCCCTTCATCATACTTACCGAGCCCCAGAAGACAACGATGAACAAAGACCTATCCAACAGCCTTTCCCACACCAAGTCCTCGGATCTTCATACTCCCTAGCACCCCCCTCGAGTCTATTAGCATTGCCTGCCCCTCGAACACTCCTTGCCATTGAAGTACCTCTGACCTCAACCACATCGAGACCACCATCACCACCTCCACCATCCCAGTCACCAAGCCTCTTCGCACCATCGCCACCACCCATGTCTTCTGAAAAATCCACTGAGCTCCGAGCTGCTCTCCCAGCAGACTTCTCCAGGAAACCAGTTGACGCAGTAAGATGGATCAAGGCCATGAAGGCCTACTTCATCATTAACAAGAAACTCTACGCCAAAGATTCAACTAAGGTCTTCACATGTCTTAGCAAGATGCTGTCCACAGAAAGAGCAGCCACCTTTGCCAAAACCTGGTATGACAGGTTGGCCGACCCAGTCCTCAACAACAAGGAAAAGATCTTCGACAAACTAGTCGAAAACTTCGAGAAAACATTGACATCCAAGCCACCGCTTGCCTCCAACTCCCATATCTTCGTCAGACTGCATTTAAGGAACCAGACGGCTCTATCAATGATGGATTCCAGAAATTCATCTCATACTTCTTAGGAACAGCTGCCAAGTCTGGCATCACAGATCAGCAGTCGCTTATTGAATACTTCGCCATGGGCTGTGACCAGAAGATCACTAACATAGTCCTATCAATGAGTGAACTCCCCATAGACCTGAATGCGTGGATCGACAAGTCCACACAGTTCCATACCCAGAAGGCTCACATGGCAGCCATTAGGAAAGGAGCCCCACAAGTCAATCCTGCCCCTGCCTTCCTCGCTTCTCGCTTCATACCTCGACCTATCCCTCACATCAGAGACCCAAATGCCATGGATGTAGACTCCATCAGAGTCTCAAAACTCACTCCTGAGGAATGCTCCAAGTGCATCAAGGAAGGACGTTGCTTCAGATGCCGAAAGACTGGGCACAATGCCCAGAATTGTAAGACGTTCTCCACCACCCCACCCTAGAATATTTGCTCAGTCCCCACCCATCCGCCTAAAGAACCAGTCGTTCCAAAGGAAACCCCAGTCCAACCATCTACAAACCCGCTTGACGTTTATGTCAACCAGCTACAAACCAAGAGATGGAAAGACAAAGAAATTCACCAGACCTTGAAAGCCAACTATGAGGAACCTGCCGAAATTTCTCTTCTTGATACAAAGGATTTTCTCTAAGGGAAGATGCCCTGATGTCCTCTTCCCATCATGTACTTGTAGCTATGCCAAATGAAAACACGTTCCGTTTTCCTGTCTTGCTGCAAGTACCTAAGCAAACTGTTGACACCACTGCCCTGCTTGACAGTGGAGCCTCTGGAAATTTCATTGACATCTTCCTCATTCCCAAACTCAGGCTAGGATGCCGAGTTCTCCAAAAACCTGTCATCGCATACAACGTTGATGGCACCAAGAACAAATGTGGTACCATCAAATGAAAGCTCTTCGCACAAGTCTCTTTCCCTTCGTTCTCCCAGAAAGTCAAATTCATGGTCATATCTCTTGGCAAGACACAAATCATCCTTGGAATGCCCTGGCTTTGTCAATGGAACCCAAACATGGATTGGACCAACATGTGGCTTTTCATAAACCCCCTTGAAACCCTTCAAAAGATCTCCTTGTCCACTCAGCTTGCCCAGGAAAATGCCCCTATCGAAACCAAGATCCCAACATGGTGCAAAGACTTCACTGATGTCTTTGCTGAAGCTATGTTCATAGAAGAAAACCTTGCCACTGGCTGCATTATCCCATCCAAATCTCCCCAAGCATCCCCGTTCTTCTTTGTACCCAAAAAAGATGGCTTGCTACGTCCCTGCCAGGACTACTGATATCTCAATTCCCACACCATTCGAAACACATACCCCTTACCACTCATTTCCAAACTCATTGACGATATGAGAAACTCAACACTATTCACCAAACTTGACATCCGGTGGGGATACAACAACATTCACATTCAAGAGACAGATCAATGGAAAGCAGCGTTCATCACCCTCCTTGGCCTCTTCAAGCCAACTGTCATGTTCTTTGGGTTCAACAATGCTCCCTCCACATTCCAAGCTTTTATGAATCACATCTTCACCGACATGATCTCTGAGCGCTGGCTCAAGATCTACATGGATGACCTAGGAATACATACCCAGCACGACATCAAACTCCATCATGCTCACACTAAACGAGTACTCCAACAACTTTGTAAACATGGACTTTTGGTTAAGATTTCCAAATGTTCCTTCGACACCCCTCATATGGAGTATCTCGGCATGATTATAGGTCAAGGACGAATTGAAATGGACCCCACCAAGCTATCTGCAATCAAGGACTAGAAACCACCGTCCTCTGTGAAAGGGATCCACAGCTTCATAGGGTTCACCAACTTCTATCAAAAATTCATCCCTAACTTCTCGGACATTGACGTCCCCCTTGTGCTCCTCACTCAAAAAGACCAAAAGTGGGAATGGACTCGTCACCAGGACAAGGCATTTTCCCATCTCAAACTAATTTTCGCGTCTACTCCTGTCCTCGCACTACCTGATCTATCCCGCCCCTTTTTTGTCATGACCAATGCCTCTCTCCTCGCTTCTGGAGCAGTTCTCTTGCAGGAAGACAGCAATGGCAACCTCCATCCCTGTGCATACTTGTCAGAACCTAAATATGGGCAAAGGGTGCCCAACTAAGTTAAGTGAGTAAAGTATCTAGAGCTAAGGGCAAAAAGGGTCTCACCTCAGACTGTGCCACAAATGTAAGAACACAACTGAGGTGAGAGGGAGAATGTCCGAAGGTTTAAGTAGGTCAAAGACACGTGCACGTGTAAGTCCAGAAAACTCCGGAACAGAGTAGGCGAAAACAGGTGAGCTATATCTGGAAACTACAAAGGGCACAGCAGCACGAGGTCGGAGTGGGTAGGGAAGCCACAACGCTGTCTGCACGAGGCAATACTATACTAAAACAAGGTACAGTGAGTCTGAAAAGGGGGAATCAGAGAATCAATGAGAAAACACCGGAGTTGCTTCGACAAGAGGTCCGGAGTTCCAGAGTTACATTTTGACACTTCCACTCGAGCGTAGTCATAGACCCATAGCCTGGACGAATTTCCAGTGTTGTTCCCATGCGAGTGGTTTTGTGAGAATGTCCGCTACCATGTCTCCAGTGGGAACATATTGGACAGCTGCCTCTTCTTTTCCAACTAGGTCATCGCAGACAAAATGGTACTTCCGTTGTATGTGTTTTGTCCGGGCCCAGAATTGTGGATCGCAACACAAGATGATGGCAGCTTGGTTGTCGCAGTGCAGGGTGGTAGGTCCGGTTTGCAGGTGTCCGATCTCCTCAAAAAAGGTGCGCAACCAGGCTAGGTGTTGTTCGGCGTTGCTAAGTCCGATATACTCCGATTCTGTGGAGGATAGCACCACCATGCTCTGCAGTTTACTTGACCATGATATCGCTCCTCAATTGCTAAGGAATACGAAACCGGAGACGGACCTGGAGTTGTCCAGGTTTTGCGACCATCCGGCATCAGAGAAACCGTGGAAATCCATATCCATCAAGACTTTGTTTCCGTCAAAACAGAGTTCCATGTCCGCGGTTCTGCGTAGGTAACGGAGCACATGCTTCGCTGCGTCCCAATGGCATTTCTTGGGTGATGAGCTAAAGCGACTTAGCGTTCCTACGGCGTATGCCAGGTCCGGTCGTGTTCCAAGCATAAGGTACATGAGGGAACCTATGACGGTTAGATAGGATACTCCGATGCCGTTGATTGTCATTTCCGGTATTGTTGTATTATTGTCCAGATCTGTCGCAGATAGCGAGAGACTGTGTAACATAGGTGTTTGACATGGGGTGCAGTTTTCCATTCTGGTGCGCTGGAGAACGGTCTGTGCATATTGACTTTGCGACAAGGAGATGGTCTGGAGCTTGTGACCACCAGACTTCCACTCCAAGGATGAACTTGGCTTCCCCAAGATCGTGCATTTTGAAGGTGGAGGAAAGGGAGAGCTTGATGGAGTTCATAAAGGAGTGCGTACTGGCAGCGAGGAGGAGATCATCGACATAAACGACAAGGAAACAGACTTGCCCGTTTTTGCGGATAACATACAAACATGTTTTCACGTTTAGTCGAGTAAATCCAAGTTCGCCAAGCTTCTTGTCTAGTGTCTTGTTCCATGTCCGGCCAGCCTGCTTTAATCTGTACAGTGATCTCCAGAGTCACCAACAGTATCCAGGTTGAATAGGAACGCCCTCCGGAGGTAGGAGGTACAGCTCCTCTTCCAACTCTCCGTTCAGGTAGGCAGTTGAGACGTTCATTTGATCTAATTCCAGATTGTACTTTGCTGCTAGGGCGACGATGGTCCGGACGGAATCCAAATTTGCTACTGGAGTGAAAACCTCCTGGTAATCAACACCCTCCTTTTGAGTGAACCCCCACATGACAATCTGGACTTTGTATCGATCCACGTTTCCATTCTCATCGCGCTTTATCCGGAAGATAGGCTTGGTGTTAAAATATAGGCTCCTGAAATTCAAGACTTCCATTGTTTCCATATCTCCAGAAATAGTCATTCCAGAAGTCCCACACCTTCGGAAATAGTCATTCCAGAATTCCCGCACCTTCGGAAACTCCGGAACTGACTTGCGCTTATAAAACTCAACTATATCGTATGATCTATTCCTCCCTG
Organism: Phylloporus aff. rhodophaeus; assembly: GCA_038094475.1. Classification (NCBI taxonomy): domain Eukaryota; kingdom Fungi; phylum Basidiomycota; class Agaricomycetes; order Boletales; family Boletaceae; genus Phylloporus; species Phylloporus aff. rhodophaeus. The sequence goes on along the minus strand of JBBPUD010000131.1, from coordinate 6,678 downwards.
ATCTATTCCATATAAATCTCACTTACACTCACTTATTTTCAGAGCTTCACAAGTCTGTATCTCCGCCCATATATATACCTTTACCTTATTTTTCTTTCTTTCCTCAGTCGTGTTTCACTCTCGTGGGCAACTGGCTAAGGTAGGACTTCTTGTCCCTGTTTTCTTTTATACATAGCTGATGTACCTTAGTGGGCACAATTGCCCTTGTATTAGAAAATCTGACACTTGGAGGTGATCGGAGTTACTTCCTTTGGTAGTGGAACGGTTTCATAAACATGGTTTGCATTTAGGCTCAGGAGTTCCTCTTCCACCGTGTACTTCCATAGGTTTGCATCCGGGCGTGTATAAGCCTCTTTTATCGTCTTTGGAAGGTTTTCTCCGGTGGATTCATGGGCCACTCCAGAGAATACGTAGTCGAGGAAATCGCTGTCTTGGCTTTGGAACGCTCCAGGCAGATCTGGACCATGGTCGGAGTGTTCTCCATCAGATTCCATGGGTTTTAATACCTCCTCTATATCCGCTTCTTCGGCCAAGTCCTCCTGTTTTCCTTTCTTTCGTTGTGCTTCTTCATCCAGTGTCCGTTGGTAATCTTGATTTCTGTTTGCAGGCTTTCGTATACAGTTGCTCCTGCATGCTCTGGCCACGACCTGTGCAGGGGGATGTGTCGGAGTTGGGAGATCAGCTTTCGTGGGTTCCGGAGCCTGTTGGTGGAGGTGGAGTTGACTTAGTTTGTCTGCCAAGTCCAATACATCATCCGATGGGGTAGTAGTCTCTCCCACTGAACTCAGGGCGAGGTCGTAGTCATCATCTTCCTCATCCGGAGTTGGTATTGTTGTCTGGACAGCGATGGTCGGTAGTCCCTCCCACTGACCCTCAGATGCACAGGTCCAAGGGACAGCTTCGGAATCGGAGATCTTTCTGGATTCATCAAAAGAGACATGCCGACTGGAGATTATCATTCTCCACTCCAGGTCTAGGAGTTTATAGGCTTGTTGTCCGTAGGTGTAGCCTAACATTACGCATTTTCGTCCATGTGATTGGAATTTTCTGTCGTGTTGCTCCTTCGGAATGAGGGCGTATGCAATACATCCGAAAGGTGGAAATAGGGTGGGATCGACTCAGCGTTTGAATAGTGTGTGGTATGGACTGTCTCCGTTGAGCACAGACGTCGGACTACTGGCGGAGACATAGGCGGCTGTGGACATGGTGTCGGACCAGAAAGATTTCGGGAGTTTGGAGTCCTCGAGCATGCTATTCACGAGGAGGGATAATGTTTGATTCATACGCTCTGCCAGTCCATTTTGTTCCAGAGTGTATGGTGTAGAGGTTTCTAGGATCGTGCTGTCGTTCCTAAGTACCTCTTTGAAACTCTTGTTGGTGTATTCACTTCCCCCGTCGCTCTGAATAAACTGGACATGAAGGTCAAAGAACAGCTCCGTGCCCACCTCCACACGGAAGAAATTTTGTGAGTCCAATTTCCAACGGAGATAGGTGTCCTGGACATCGCTTTTCCGTTTGAGGAAGTATATCCATGGAAAGCAGGTATAGTCGTCGATGATGAGGAGCCAATATTGATGGCTGTCATGGGATTGTGGACTGATCGGACCTCCAACGTCCGTGTGAATGATCTGCAGAGGTGCTGAAGCTCGGATGTCCTCGCACGGTTTGAACGGGAGCTTTTTCATCTTTCCCATCATACATGGCTCGCAGAACTCCAGGGTCCCGGTAAGTCTGTCGATGCCTTGGAGTTGTCCTTTCTGCACCATAGTTTTGATTCGTGGTATGGAGATGTGTCCCAAACACCTGTGAAGTACATTTACATCAACAGATGCCAGGCTGGATTCCAGGATGCATATCGGAGTTATGTCGGCATGGTAAAGTCCATGATCATGGTGTCCAGTCATAATGGTGTGATGCCCCCGCTTTACGGAGCACGATTTCATTCCTCCCGGAAACATTGTGGAGAACCCCAGTGCGGATAGTTTGGGCACAGAGATCAGGGAGAGTGCGAATTCTGGGACATGTAGGACATTGCTGAGGTTGATCTCGTATCCCTTTCCATGTACGATGGATTTTAGGAGTACCGTACTGGTTCCGGTGGCATGGACAAGGGAGTTGTCTCTGAACTGTACTGGGCGTGGAGGAGATAATGCGGAGTATGTTGAGAACCAAGTCCGGTGCGGTACCATGTGTGATGTTGCCCCGGAGTCAATGATGGTGGTTGGCTTTTGTGATTTTGAGTCGGCCAAGACATAAGCCTGGATGCGGTGGTATAGGGCATGATCTACATGGTCACTAGATACATTCGTTTTGTCTGGTGGGCCGGAGCACGAACTCAGTGTCTCCTCCTCTACTGTGTTCGACTTGTCCTTTTTGTATTTCTCCTTCAACTCCTGCAACCACTGTTTCCAACTCCAGCAGTCCTTGGTGTTGTGTCCGGTCATTTGGTGGTGCTCGCAATATCTCTCCTTTTCCTTTCTCCATTCGTTTTTGATGCTGACGGAGTGCGCGGAGTCAGCTCTCGCAGAGAGTTTTAAGCGTGCATCCTCCAAAAGGATCCAGATTTCAATGACATCAAAGGTGAGCTTGCTCTCCTCAATCATATTGATAACGGATGACACAAATGTCTTCCATTCTGGAGTCATCGGGAGGGAGTTCAGGAGGATGAACGCGAGTATCTTCAGGTCGATGGAGTATTTCATTCCAGTGAGGTGCAACTCCAGCGAACAGATAGAGGCAATATGCTCGGAGAGGTCGGAAGTGCCATCCCACTTGGCGGAAAAAAGCTGGCAATAGGAGTAGAACGTGGAGGGGATGTTGGACTGTTGGTATAGAGTGATGATGGCGTCGTAAAGGTCTTTAGTGGAGGTGTGGTCCACCGTTTTTAGGAGAATGACATCAGAGATGTGATCCTGGATGATGCCATGCGCCTTTTCGTCATGTTCTATCCATTTTCAGAGCTCGTCTGTGGAGGACCTTGTGGTAGATGCGCTGGGAGTCGCAGAGCTGTCAGCTGAGGAAGGGCAGGTGTCGGTTCCGAGGGCAATGCCGAGGACCTTCTCCCAGTGGAGTTTTGTGGAGATACACAATTTCCATACTTGGAAGTTACTGGGACCAAGTAGGACTGGGCACTCAGTGGCAGAGGAGTGTGATTCAGATGGCATTGGAGATGGCCTGGAATGCGTCAGGGCTATGGACGTGATATACACTTCTGGAGCGGAGTTGTGCGGAGCAACAGTTCTGCTAGTGTGTGCTAGCAGGGCTCATAACCTGTCAGAACCTAAATATGGGCAAAGGGTGCCCAACTAAGTTAAGTGAGTAAAGTATCTAGAGCTAAGGGCAAAAAGGGTCTCACCTCAGACTGTGCCACAAATGTGAGAACACAACTGAGGTGAGAGGGAGAATGTCCAAAGGTTTAAGTAGGTCGAAGACATGTGCACGCGTAAGCCCAGAAAACTCCAGAACGGAGTAGGCGAAAATAGGCGAGCTGTATCTGGAAACTACAAAGGGCACAGCAGCACGAGGTCGGAGTGGGTAGGGAAGCCACAACACTGTCTGCACGAGGCAATACCGTACCTCAAAGCATTCTGGATTTCCACTCTCGCCTTCCTCTCCATCATGCTAATATTCTTCTTACTCTGGTTCTTAACACCGATCTCAGCGCACTCCTCTCTAACCCTGAAGGCACAACCATCACTATGATCTTTGATATCCAATCCCCCTCCATTTCACTCCCAGCTAGTTCACCACCCTCATCCCCTGACATCAATGATCTGATGGCATTACTTCAGGTCTCCTCAATTCAATCGCATCTCCTCCCACCTCACATTTGGAAACTGCTATTCGCTAGCATTCTTTGCAAACCTTCTCTGGTGTTATTACTTGAATGAATTCCTTTATACACTGACGACCCGATCATCAAGGGACTAGTCTCACTATATCATGAGATTCACACTACCCAAGTGTTTCACTTTCATGTAGCACCTAACGACTTACCTGAAGCTTACAGATTACCCATTTGAGAAACTCAGAACGGCCTCACTGGACGAGTTTTACAACTCCTTCACACTGCCGATTTCCACAGCTTTGTCACACAGCTTCCTATTTCCGTTATGTACCTGGTGTTCCATCCCATTTTCCTCTCAATGTATCCTGACGAACGCACAGCCTATTTAACCAGTATTAGTCTTTCTCCTCAGGAGACTTCTCCTCCCCCGTTGCCCCTAGCACTACATCTTTCCTCCCCTGCCGAAGAACCTCCCACACCTGTTCCTGCTCCCGTCGTCTCACCTCATATCGTGGAAGACGACATAATCCCATTCTTGCTCAACCCACCTGGAGGATTCCGACAGATTGACCAGCAGGCCCTCTCATATAACAGCACCTACATTGTCCACATCAGTGGCCTATCCATTCTCTCCGCACTGACATGTCTCCTCCATAACCCATATGTCAGACCTCCCACATCCCACTTCACTCGTTGCTTCCAATGCCACCATGCTGGTCATTATTGAGATGAATGTCCTCTATACCGATGCCCCTACTGTCACATTGTCGCTCCTGGTCATCCCCAGCATCTTTGCCTCACCCTACAATGTACTACATGTCAACGATGGGGACACAGACCCACCGGATGCCCTCAAGAAGTCTGTTTCCACTGTGATCAATTTGGACATACTGAGCTGCAGTGTCCGCATCTCCATGGATCTGATCACCCCATGTCCACCGAGGGAGCTTGAAGAACTCTTAATTGGGGGATGGAAGGTTGTGCCAGGGTCGCAACTCTACAAAGGGAGTAATGTTACAATTCTTTCTCTTTACCATCACGTTCTACTTCTCTCTTGTCGAATCTCTTTCTTCATTTCTCCATTGATTCTCACTGAACGAGATGAGCATTCTCTCCTCGTCCTAGATCATTTGTCTATCTCGCTGTTCAACCAGTGAAGCATATCTTCGCACAGGTCCTCACCTTTGAGTCCCTGTTTTACCTCATACCTGTTTCTTCATGCTATGTTCCTTGATCTTGTTTCGGACAGCCTCTCTCCACAGTCCAGTTCTCTTGCACCAGCTTAGTGTTCCCTTTTCTTCCATAGTGTTCCATGAACTTCCATTGCTGTGCGTCGTGATCCTATAAATATGTAAAGTAGACACTTGATGTACTCATACTAGATCTACACAATACAAGTGTACATCTCGTGTCACACCTTGCGAAACACCTTGAGAACTCTTTGACGACGTTGTTGTACCTCTTCATGAGCGTCCTCCGTCAAACGAGTAAGACGTTCAACCTTTGTCCTTGTCTTGGTACACTTTGTGTATCACCCTGGAGGTGCTCTTCACACTCCACCACACCTTCTTGCTGAAGCAAAAACCACCCTGAGACACTTTCCAAGCTCACATCAGACAACTCAGCATTCTGTGCAAAGGCCCTGCTCATCTTTCCTTCTTCTTCTCCTCCTCCTCCTCCTCCTCCTCCTCCTCCAACCTCTCACAACCTATTTCTGCTATCACCTCTTTTGCTTCTATGTCCAAATGACCCCTTAGTCCAGCTCCCGAACCTCCTGAAGCTGGACCTTCACAAAAACGTGTTCACTGGAATATCATCGAAATAGCGTCCAATGCAAAGGACCAAAATGAACTTTCTCCTGTGAGAGAAGTCCCAGATGATAGTGATGAAGAACCTACAGCTACAACAAGCCGAAAAACCAAAGGAAAAGAGAAAGAAGTCATCCCCCCTTTTTGCTCTGAAACAGCCTCCAACCAAGCTTTGTAATCAAAAAATTGTCGAGCCTTGATTTCTATCTGTGCTTTCTTGTTCTCAACTTCACATCATACACACAATCTCATAGTCTCCCTCAGTCTCTCCATTCCATACACAATGCCCTTATTAGTGTCTGCCATACGTTAAACTTCTTGTCCTATTCGTCGCTCTGCTTTCCATATACATTGCCCAGGTCATCTACTTTACTTTGTTGTCATTAGTCCTTGTCTACTTCATCGTTGTTATAAACAGATAATACACGTCGTGCTTCCTCACCACTTCTCTCCATTTCTTTACTCTGCTTTCAGCAAGGCAGCCATTGGCAGAGCTGACCCTAGTTGTGATTTGCTGATAAGGGGCACAATGGTCCACTCCCTGTGCAGGACATTAGATTGATAGTCAGTGATCCTAAGTGGACTCAGAAGAGCAGACGGTTGGGGCAGCAGTTAAGCCCCCTGATGAGAACTGTTGTGGGTTTGAAACTGTCTGCCATCATTCCTTTCAGCAGCCCCTGTCCAGACTGTATAGGAGTGCTGTGACTCCTAGTCCAACCCTGATCCTCAGAGAGGGGTGTCCGATGGCCAGACAAGCCACATGGCAGCCCGAGATGTCACTTCCTCGCACACAGTCCTAGGACCATGGCCCGGAGGCCATGGTCCGCCCACACACTCTGCTCCAACACTTAAGACTCCGCGCGGAGATCCCCACTGGCGAACAATGATAATCATTTTCGATCTCCGCCAGGAAGTCGCTATTCTCGAACGACCACCATGGCTGAAATCCCCGAGTCAGATATGTCGGACGTCGACTTGAAGGTACCGCCGACGGTTCAGTCTCCTCCTGCTGAAACAGCTTCCCAGAGTGGGTTTCTCCAGTAACATGTCTTAATCCATGCTTACACGACGCACACAGGTGAT